>CM060091.1:2466038-2735454 GCA_030522485.1 Stenchaetothrips biformis | reverse complement strand
TGTGCCGAAATTTAAGCTCACGGGTCTATGAATAAAAGTTACACAATTTCAAAAGCGGCAGTTTTCTTCGCCCAAGTTTCTTAATATTTTCTATTTCTCTTTTTTTTTTTACATATTTTGTCACCAGCAGTCTTCCATCAGCCGAGGAGGGGCAGAGCCCGCAACCTACACACTGAAAGGACAAGAATTACTAGACGCGGACTCGTGGCAGCCCTCTGGAAAGTACAACAACAGCATCAGCGAGGACGTCTGTCACACTCTACAAATAAAAAGGGGCGAAAAGACAGACAAGGACTAACTCTTCCACCTCTTCCTTCATAAGGATAGCTTGTCTCTGAAAACGAGGCAATCGTCTCTCCTCTAACATCAATTGGCATATTGTCCATAGACCGTCTGAACGTTGCTTAGTTGCATACGGAGCTAAGGTTGGTACGGATGAGATGAGTAAGGCTTAAGCTACATGCCTCTCTGACTACCAGAGTCCGCCCTTCTAAGAACCACGACCCAAAAGCACTCCAGTCAACCGGAGAACACGAAGTGTATGAAGACAGACAATGAGATGACAGCGAGAGACAGGAAGAGTATGGCGACAGAGGCACCGGGACGCTGCGAGTGACAATGAGAATGATCAAGTCGACTACGAATCGGGCGGCCGCGACGTCCCCGAGGACGTCCCCCTACGCGGCGGCCGCGGTCACCACAACCTGCTCGCCCCCGTCCTCGTCCCCAAGGGCCTCGGCACGCTCGGAACGTCGCTCGGAACTCCACTTACGCACACAGGTGGGCAGGTCCTTGGGGCTCCAGGTGCCGTCCGCCTGACAGGTCCTCTCCGCGCGCCCCACCAGCTCGTACTCCTTGGCGCATTCGTACGTGGCGCGGCAGGTGTACGTGTAGCACGACGCCTTGTGCCAGCCGTTCTCCGGGTCGGCGGGCTGGCCGCAGGTCCGGGCTGAGTTAAAAATGAGCAATCAGAAAAAAAAATATCCAAAAAAAGCACTTGCTGTTTTCTTTAGAGAATGTGTGCTATGTACTTACGCTCGCACGATATGTCCGGGCCGAACCAGGACGCCGACCCGCCCATGGCGAGGCACTTGGCGGTGGGGAAGCCGTTGGTCACGTAGCCGGAGTGGCACTGGTACTTGAGCGTGGTGCCCACGTCGAACGTGGTCTGCAGCTGCAGCGCGTTGTGCCGCGCGTGGTCCATGGGCGGCGGCGTGCGGCAGTACACTGGAAAGACACCTCCATCGCATTTATTCGACCGTTGTCGCACAGTCTGAGATGTCTGCTCCCGGCCGGGGGGTCGGACTCACTAGGACTTACCATTCTTGCAGGTGGGCGGCTGGCCCGACCAGCGTCCGTCGGCCTGGCAGGAGCGCACCCGCAGCCCCACCAGGTGGAAGCCCATCTCGCAGGTGTACGTGGCCGTGTCCCCGAAGAACTTGCCCGTGGTGGTCACGTTGCCCACGGCCGGCGCGTCCAGGTCGGGGCACTCGCGGTCTGGGGCAGCGACAGAGAAAACACTTTCAAACTTGCCAACTTTCCGGGGACATAGTTTGCCTCTCCGGGCTCCATGTGGGGGCGGCGGGGCGGCGGGGCGGCGGGGCGGCGGGGCGGCGGGCGGCGGGCGGGGAGGCGGCGGGGCGGCGAGGCCAGCCGGGACGCGGCCCATCGCGCTGCCATCTTCACACGCGGCTAGGTCAGCGGTCCCCAGCCTTGGGGTCGCGACCACACTTTGGGTCGAGGAAAAATATTTTGGGGTCGCGGCTTGGTCCTTGGGGTCGCCTGGGATCGCCTGGGGTCGCCTGGGGTCGCCTGGGGTCGCCTGGGGTCGCCTGGGGTCGCCAGACTAATTTAAAAAAAAAACACTGTCCCAAAAGTACATTCAAATCGACAAAATTTTCGTTGAATCGACCAAAAATTTTCGTCGTTTCAGGGGGTGACTAAATGTTTTAGTCGCTTCGTCTAAAAACTAGTCGAAATGACGAAAAAAAGTTCTTTTGACTAAAAAAAATCAGTCGAGTTAACTAAATTTTGGTCTAAAAGACCAAAATTTTGGTCTAAACAACCAAAATTTAGTGACCCCGGGAAACGACATTACATTTCTCTCAGTGAATATTTAAAACCCCATCCGGAGACAAGATTATATGGCTACTTCAATTCAAAAATAATGACGTAAATTTTTGAAACAGAAAGGTTGTTTGGTGCAAGGTCGATCCCGGAACCGGACTGGGTGTAGGGCTGTCGCGTGATCTGCCTCCCATCTAACCGCCGGCGGTTGCGCGGGGAGGTTGCGTGGGGTCGCGAAAATGTTGGGCAGCCATTTTTGGATCGCGAGCCGAGGAAGGTTGGGAACCGCTGCCTTAAGGACTGTCGACGAGAGCGAGAGAGAGACAGAAAGCGTTTTTTAATATGTAAACGATTGCGATAAAGAAATAACGCGGCTGCTAGCTGCTCGGGGGCTTGGGGGCGAAGGACGCCGAACGACGCCGTCCATGCCGTTGGCCGCCACCACTAGTTGGGCCTGTCGGAGTCCTTCTCGTTTTTCTTGCCTCTGGCAATAAGCACGCCGGTTCGTTTTTCCAAGCGCGTCCTCTTTTTTTTCGTTCCGCCATTCGCAGCACAATTCATCTTGATAGCGACATGATGAAGCATCGTCCTCGAAGACTACAAGAAAGCGCTTCTTGCCGCGGCAACGGCGATGATAGGGAGGGGGCCACCGCCACGGGACACACGGCGGGGCGCGCAGCCAAGCTGTTGCCATCGGGGCGGAGTGAGGAAAAAAGGACAAGAGTGTGTCTGGTGCGCGCCGGAACGACGCGAACGACGGGCGTTGGCGTTCCAGTCCGCGCCGTACCCGGCGGTGCCGCCCCGGCCGTGGCCGCTAGACGCTGCTCGACCAGAACGAGAGAGCGGGAGTCAAGCCGCGCGCTCTTTTATGGTGATGGGCCAAAGGGCCGTCCTAAGGCGCCCCGCCCCGCCCCGCCCCGCCCCGCGCAGGGAACAAGTGGCGTCAGGGATCCTCAGGGATTCGCGAGGATCCTAGGGATTTAAGGCATGATGGAGTGCAGGGGACGGGCGCCGCGCCGCGCCGTGCCACGCTATCCCTTGCTGGCCCACTTTCGTCTTCTTGCGCGTTCCACTTCACGTCGTGCTGAGCGGTCCGGGGGTAGGCGGGGCCGGGCAGGGGTGGGCCGCGTCGGCCGGGAAGTGTGACAAGAGAGAATGGGCCGGCGGTAGGCTCCTGACCGTGCCGCGCTCTGCCGCGCCGTACTCCGCCAAATGGGATCTGTCATTGGGCCGTCAGAGTAGCTTATGCCCGCTATGCGCCGCACCGACCCTCCAGCCCTCCCAGTGGGCCAGAAGACCGGTGGAGGAGGCGGTCGTCATCCTGGACGTGTTTTGAGCTCCAGAGTCGCTAAATGGGACTCGAACCGAACGTGTGACCCCACCAATGGATTGCTCCGAACAAGGAATCCATTGATAGGGTCACGCGTTCGGTTCGAGAGTTTATGCCGCCTGCGCCGGTCTTCTGGCCCACTGTGCGGCTCCCTGCACGGCCCCGCTCCAGCCTGGTTCTCCTCGCAGGCCGGCGGGCCTCGTCTCGGACTGCACAGGGAAGACCTTGGAGGGGCGGGGAGCGGAGCACCTGCAGTCGGCCGATCCGGGAGGCGATCGGATAATGGACTCTTTTAGAGGCGAGGAAGGAAGGTATTGCCGCGATACTGCCGCGGGGGCGGCGCGGGGGCGGCGCGGGGGCGGCGCGGGGGCGGCGCGGGGGCGGCGCGCGCTGGAGCCGAGGAGGAGGGGGAGGGGGAAGCAAACGGCCCTTCCCCGAGAGGCGGGCAATTCCGAGCGATTCCACGCGAGTTTTCGCAGCTGTTGTGTTCGGAACGGCGCCATCGCCGCGAAACGCGTGTTGCGACGACTTTGTCTTCGGGAGTACGGACGAAACAAGCAGCCGCGCCGAAGACGGGCAGCAGCGGCACGAAGGCGGCACCATGGGGGCACAACGGGGACCATGGTGGTGGCGGTCTGCGCCCGTGTGGTCAGCCCTCCCGGGGGACATGTGTCGCCCGTATGCAGTTACAGGGCGGCCGTGCGGCGGGGCGCGGCCTCGGGGACAGGGTGCTCCGGGTGCGGTGGCGGGGCGGGGCGGGGCGGGGCGGGGTAGTGCGCAAACACGCGCACCGGCCGTGCCGCGCCGTGCCTCGGTTCGTTACCCACACGAAGCAGGCCTGCATGCTGCACGCCGAGCCTGGACCGCAGCGCTGCGGGCTGCCGCGTGTGTGGGTGTGATCTGTGACCTGTAAGCCCTGAGCGTAAGAGTGTGTGTGTGTGGAGGGGGGATTTGTGTGTGTCTGTGTGTCTGTGTGTATGTGTGTGTAGATGGTTGTCCTGTACATTTAGGCCAAACTCTTTTAAACGAGTCGCTGAGCTTTTACCTCTCACGCCCAGCAGTACGTACCGGTGCACCGCACATACATGGGGAAATAACAATGAGATTACGCGCATTAATGACACTGCTGTCTGCCGTCTCACTGACGCTCGCCGTGCGGCAGGAAAGCCACGTGGCGGGCGAAACTGGGAGAGTCCGACTCAAAGCAAACTTCACAGCACGCAGAAAATGTCCCTTTTATCCTTTTGGCTACGTGTGTTGAGTTTCATCTTGTGTTTGCTGTTGTGCGGTGCGCGCGGCTTGTGCTCGCTTCACTGCTATGCACATTATGTCACTCTGGTGGAGTGAAAACACGACAACGCCCCGCGCCGCCCCGCGCCGCCCCGCCCCGCAGGGGCACGTCCTGTGTGACGTAGTGGCGGCCGTGCCCGCCCTGACAGCGCGGGGCTGTGCTGGCGCGGGCTTGAGTCCTGGGCTCGGCGGTGCGTCGAGGTCCTGGAGGCCGTCCTGGAGGCCGTCCTGGAGGCCCTGCACGTCTTTTAGGCCCTGGAATGCGGCGCGACAAAATTCAACCAAACTCACCCGGCTTGATGCAGGACATCCCGCAGGTACCGTCGCACCGGCACTTTTTCTTCTTGCTCTTGCAGTCCTCGTCCGAGGAGCACTTCCGCAGGCACGTCTGGCCCTGGAAACAGGGAAGCGGGACGAGTCAGCGCGGCCAAAGCAGGCGGTAGCAGGCGGAGGTAGGCGGCACGGCGCAGCACAGCGCAGCACAGCGGCCGGGGGAGGATGGCGGGCGGGAAAGCTCCGCACCGAGGGCCTCAACGCCGTCCTCCAGCCCGGCCCTCGTTCTCGGCATCCTCGGCGCCCTCACTATGCACCCCTCCCCTACTTCATTTCCATTCACCGCGATGTTTCTCTTGTTCGTTCCCGCAACAAGTGGCATCGGCACCATCTTCCCTCCCCGCTCCCTCTTCCTCGCGCTCTATCTGCCTGCCTACCCTCTCGCTCTCCCTATGTATCTCTCTCGCTCTTTCTCGCTCTCTCTCTCTCTCTCTCTCTCTCTCTCTCTCTCTCTCTCTCTCTCTCTCTCTCTCTCTCTCTCTCTCTCTCTCTCTCTCTCTCTCTCTCTGTCTCTCTGTCTCTCTGTCTCTCTGTCTCTCTGTCTCTCTGTCTCTCTGTCTCTCTGTCTCTCTCTCTGTCTCTCACTCACTCACTCACTCACTCACTCACTCACTCACTCACTCACTCACTCACTCACTCACTCACTCACTCACTCACTCACTCACTCACTCACTCACTCACTCACTCACACGTACAAACACACAAAAGCACACACCACGCGTTCATACAGAGACACACGCGGACACACTAGTGTCCGATGCGGCAAGCAGAAGGCTTCTCCGTTGGCGGGGTGCTTGTCTTTGCCTCTCGAGCGCAGGTTTCAATGCTACTACGCCAGCAGCATAATCCAATCTTGGGAGAGAGAGAGAGAGTCCCACTCGGCTCCGCTCGTCAGGTACGCGGTGCACTCAGAAAAATGATTTCTTGAATCAAGTAAAATCTTTTTCTTGATTAATAATTCTTGAATCAAGCGAAACTGAGTGTCAGATCAATACTAATAGGCTTTGCATTCATTCAAATCGAACCATATCAAGAATATTTCAAATCAACTCGAAGAAGAACTTTACTTAGGCAAAATAATGCAAAAAATTACTTGCATCAAGTAAATTTTACTTGATTCAAGGAATCATTTTTCTGGGTGTACGCGCTCGTCGCTCGGCACGGGCTGGGCGCATGAAGCCGAAGCACTTCAGGAATAGGAGCAGGACGCGCTGCCCAGCAGTGGGGCCCAGCAGTGGGGCCCAGCCAGGCCGGTCGGGCTGCTGCCCAGTAGGGCTGCCCAACAGGGCCAAGGTCAGGGCTGCACTGATATAGCCCACTTCCAGACGGCGAGGCGGCCGGCGTGGACTAGCGTGGACCTGCCCGAGTCGTTTGGCGACCGTCACGTCTGTGTTCTAGCCCCGGCTCCAGCACCAAGGGCGCCCCCGTTGGTACCGCCGCCAAAGCCTCGGCCGTCTCTCTCTCCCTCTGTCTCACTCACCAGGAAGTTGGCATGCTCCTCGTCGCGAGGGCACACGGCGGACGGCGAGTTCCGCGGGTTCTTGTACACGCGCTCGTCGTCCTCGGCCTCCTCGTCGTAGTCCTCGTCCTCCTCCGGCGCCAGGGTCTGCGGGGCCTGCGCGGTCTGCGCGGCCTGCTGCGTGGCCGTCTCGGAGTAGCGCTTGGAGTGGACGCGCCGCCCGCCTGCAAGAACGAAAAAACGGAAAAAAAAAATTCAAAATTTCGGCTCTGATTCCATTCAGGCGCGTATCCAGGGGGGGGGGTCACGGGGGTCATGACCCCCCCCTTTTGTCCTTAATAAAACGCCTAAAGGTAGGCAATTTGCCGCACAATCCGCCTGTAAGTAGGCAAAAAGCACGACGTGACCCCCTCCTTTTCTCGAGTCTAGATACGCCACTGATTCCATTTGCCATCTCGTCCGATATCTCGTCGTCGGATCTCGTCCGCAAACTGCTGACGGCCTCGTTCAGCGCTAACAAATTACACTAAGCGGTCGGGCCCCGCGTCGCCCCGCGTCCTGGAAGGAAGATTACTGCAAACCCCAATAATTGGCCACCCCATTAGATTTGCATATATGCAAATACGGTCCACCGCCGCCGCCCCGACCGCTCCTAGTCCTTTTCCAAATCCTTGCGTCCGTTCCGCGTTCCGCCCCGCGTTCCGCCCCGCGGCTGCTTAATCTCTGGAACGTGGAATCCAGAATCCGCGTCGTGGATGTGCCGCCCGGAGATAGCGCGGATAAACCCAAACACACCAAGTAGTAAATTTTTTTTAATTTTTTTTTCAAAATTACTTGTGATTGAAAAGTATAAAAAGGCGCTCGCCGTGTAGAATGCCTGACCGACGGATGGAAGGCCAGCTAATTACGGGTGACGCTGGGGTGAATCGAAGTGGAGGGGCGCGGAGGGGGAGGGGCTGAAGGGGCCCTGCTGTCTGCCCCTCCACTCCTACTTACGTTTCCTTATCAGCGGCGGCGCACGCCCAGCCCTCAGTGGAAAGGGAAAAGGGGGGGGGGACACAAAGGACTAGAGCGGAGTCCGGGATGTACTGCATGTCCACCTCCGGCGAAAATAGGGGCCAGGGGGGTGGCGGCAAGAATGCACGGCGGCCATGGAAAGGAATGTACAGTCTGCGGGCGGCGGCGCGGCGCAGCGCGGGCCGCCTCACAGTGGACCAGAAGAACGGCGCAGGCGCGATGCCGACAGATTCCAAAACTCGTTTACGTCGCCGTCTCTCTCGCACCTGCAGTTGGAACGCTGCATGGGCGCGACGAGAGAGACGGGGCGACGAAAAGGACGCCCGGAATCAGTCTACTGCGGCCGGCCTGCAGCAGTCACTCCTTCTCTTCCCGCTGCTGCCGTCTGTCCACTGCGGCCGGCCTGCAGCAGTCACTCCTTCTCTTCCCCGCTGCTGCCGTCCACTGCGGCCGGCCTGCAGCAGTCACTCCTTCTCTTCCCCGCTGCCGCCGTCCACTGCGGCCGGCCTGCAGCAGTCACTCCTTCTCTTCCCGCTGCTGCCGTCCACTGCGGCCGGCCTGCAGCAGTCACTCCTTCTCTTCCCCGCTGCTGCCGTCCGTCCACTGCGGCCGGCCTGCAGCAGTCACTCCTTCTCTTCCCCGCTGCTGCCGTCCACTCCGACCGGTTTCCTCCCTTTTTTCCTGTTTTGCTTCTAATCGACTTTGCGTCGAGCAGCTGCGTTGAGGGAAGGCCTGGAAGCTGAAGGGCTGGAGTTGATCAATCTCGCCCTTTGGCCCTTAGGCCCGCCGTCCCGTCCCTGTTTTGTGAAACGAGAAGAAGGAGCAGCGCCGAGCGCCGTGCTCGCCCTACGGGCCGAGGGACGGGGTGGCCAGTGCCTGGTGGGCCAGGCGAAGAAAGCGGAACGTGAAAGGCAGAAGGCAGAAAGAAGCGACACAGTCCCTTTCTCGCCTTTTTTAGCCGGCATTAGAGTGGCCAGACTACACGGACGCTGACGGCGGGGCGGGGCGGGGCGAGGCGGGGTGGGGCGGGGCGGGCAGCCTCGAGGGAAGGACAGGGGTTGCCTTACTACACTTTCGGCTTGTGAAAAAGAAAGGGCCAACTTTTTCTTCGCCGCGCCGAGTCAGTTCGTTATGGCATGAGGCATAGTATGGGACAAACGTGTGGAGGAGGCGCGGAGCGATACCAACCAATCGCCTCCGCGTCGACACCATTCAGGCCTCCCCGCAACAAGGTGGCGCCCCGCCCCGCCCCGCCTCACACCGCGTCGCGGCCGCAAGGGCCCATAAGCACGTTGGACGGGGCGGGGCGCCCTTATCTGGACGAGGTGCTCCTGGCGTGGCGTGCGCGGGTGGGGGTGGGGGTGGGGGTGGGGGGACGATCGTGTCCGAGAAGGGCAATCCGATGAGGCACCCATTTCAGGCTTAGTTTCACCCCAAGATGGAAAGTATGGCAGTTTCCGGCGACGAGGCGAGCGGTGCGGCGGATAAGGGGACCAAAGGATGGGCCGGGCGAGGCAGGGAGAGGGAGTGTTCTCCGAATACTACATCTCCAGCCGCCCCATCAGCCTCCAGCCTCCACCCGCCCCGGGGGCAGGCGGCTTGGCCGCAACAAGCATCGGAATGCGAGTGATTCGTGCGTGATCGAGCACGCCGCTGGCAGGGGGCAGGGAGGCATGCACGAGGCAGAAAGGGGACCTGAGCCGCTGGAGCAGCAGAGCAGCCGGGACGCCGGGACGCGGCAAAGGCGGCTGTGGAGTAGATCCGTCAAAGGCGCTGCAGACAATTGCGGCCGTTCAAAGCCAGCAGCAGGCAGCGCCGGACGGAAAGGGTTTTACAAGGGCTCCCGTGGCCCCGTGTGTGCGTGTGTGTGTGCGTGCGTGTGGGTGTGTGTGCGTGTGTGTGTGTGTGTGTGTGCGTGCGTGTGGGTGTGTGTGCGTGTGTGTGTGTGTGCGTGTGTGTGTGTGTGCGTGAGGGCGAGTGT
The DNA here is from genome assembly GCA_030522485.1 of Stenchaetothrips biformis. Lineage (NCBI taxonomy): Eukaryota > Metazoa > Arthropoda > Insecta > Thysanoptera > Thripidae > Stenchaetothrips > Stenchaetothrips biformis. The sequence goes on along the minus strand of CM060091.1, from coordinate 2,725,977 downwards.
GCCTGTGAGTGCGTGTGTGCGGGCCCAAAATGGCAGTTAGGCTGGAAGGAGGAAGGGGAGGGCGAGGGGGGGGGGGTACGTGTCGCGGCGCCGCAACACTTTGAGTCGTGCCGCGCCTGCCAAAGCGGCCGCAACAAAATGTATGCAGATTGCCCCCCCAGGACAACGGGGAGGAGGACGCCGCCGAGGAGGCCGGCGAGGAGGTCGACGTACCGAGGGCACGTTGGAGGTCATCACCAGCAGCAAGAACACTCTGCGAGGTCCACCGAATCATCATTTCGCGATGCGCGCACGCGTCCCTACGCACGAAGTACGGCCGGCTCGACGAAGTCGGACGGTGATTTGGTCAGAAGTCGATGTGACTGCCGGCTAGATGCCCGGTGGGACGGGCCGACAGAACGGCAGACTGCCCCCTCCAGTGACCTCCAAAGCAGCCAACACCAACACTTGAGCAGATTAGGCCAGTCCCATCCATCCAATGACGAGCCGGCATTGAGCCAGCGTCCAGCGGTTCCACCTCCCTGCCTCTGGCCTACCTGTGCCCCAGGCGGCCCCAGGGCTCCCCTAGTCTCGTAAGAGGCCTCGCCATCCCCTTCGCCATTTCTCCCAGGATTCTACCTCCTATCCGACAGCTTCTCTTGAATCCGAACATCGAGGATCGAGGATCCGAGCTGGGCGACGTCCCCGGGGACGACTTCCAAGCAGCCGGCCGGCCGGTGCCAGGTAGAGACCCTCCCGTCAGAGATGCGCAGAGGGGGCACCTCTCGGCCAATCACAGACGATTGGTAGTCCCATGCGGAGCGGGAAGCCCGAATCCGCCCCGCGCGAGGCTACACAGGCAGCGTCTGGTGCGGCACAGCAGGTATACAGCTAGCCTGAAGCAGGGTGCCCTTGCCTCCGCGGGACTACCAAGCGCTCGCCTGCGCATCTCTGACGGGAGGGTCTCTAGTGCCAGGCGGTGCTGGGCGGTGCTCCCCCGAGGCGCCCGCCTTAATATTTTTATGGCATTCGCATCGTGCTGCATCGCTTTCGGCGGTTTCGACGTCCGCCCGAAGAGCCGTTTCCAATCGACCTGCATCTCCCCCTCCCCCTCCCCCTCTCTCTCTCTCTCTCTCTCTCTCTCTCTCTCTCTCTCTCTCTCTCTCTCTCTCTCTCTCTCTCTCTCTCCCTCTCTCTCTTTTCCACGCCAAGTTTCGCCGTATTTTCGGACAAGACGGTTTTTACAGGCTGAGTTCCGCTACGCCAAACCTGCGTGTTTTACGTGAACCACCCTCTGCTCGCTAAACTCGAACGTGAGCCATGGTCTAAGACACCAAACTGCCCCTACTGCACTAGCCCGGCAAGTGCATAACCAGCATATATACTGAGCCAGACACGCCCACCCACACACCTATACATACCCTCCGCCTCTCTCTCTCTCTCTCTCTCTCTCTCTCTCTCTCTCTCTCTCTCTCTCTCTCTCTCTCTCTCTCTCTCTCTCTCTGCTCTGTCTCTCTCTTTTCCACACTCACACACACGCGGTTGCGACGCCACAGCAGAGCACCGCCGTGCCAGCCAAACAATACATATAGCGGTCGTAATCCTCGCCGGCTTCAAAAATATAACGGCGGCGTTCAGACGGACCGGCTGCGGCGGGGCTGGGCCAGGCTGGGCCAGGCTGGGCCGGGCTGGGCCCCAGGAGGGGCTCGTGCGGGGCGGGGGAGGGGCGGGGGAGGGGCGGGGGAGGGGCGGGGGAGGGGCGGGGCGGCGTCTACCGCTGGTGAGGGAGGCGGAGGGGGGCGGCGAAGACGCAGCACAAGCAGCTGCCGGCGAGACAATACCGCGACGCCGCGCGGGGCAGCGCGAGGCGGTGCAGGCGCGGACGCGGAGGTGCTCGTGCCGCCGGAGGACGCCCTGGAGGAGGCCGCCGGCCACCGGAGTCGGTGCCACGCTCTCCTCCGGCCGGAAAAATGGAGAAGCGCGCGTAATCTCGTTAGCCGGATCGCCTGTCGCGCCTTCTATGGGGAGGGGGTGGCATTGAAGCGCACGCCGAAATAACGAACACTGCGCGCGCCGCGTCTTGCCGCTCATTAGTGAAAAAGAGAAAAGATTGCTTTGAGAAGTTGGCAGCTCGAGGTGGTGGAGGTGACGTGCGTGCCGCGGGCTGCGGGTGGCAGGCCTGGAGCGCCTGGACCGCGATGCTATCGGGTCACTGAACCTGAACGATTAGATAGAGGCCGGCCACGTCACTGGCGGCGTCACTGGGGGCGCCCCCGGCCCGGCCGGCCTCCCCGATCACGATGACCGCCGTGGTCGCCTTGCCATGCCCGCCTCTACCACTTCCATTAATTTTATCAACTTGTATCGTTTCGCTTCCCTCCACGCGGATCGCCGCCACCTCTGCAGCGGAGAAATCCGGAGGGGGGAAAAATATGGGGATGTTGTTGAGCCGCATTCTGAGCACTTCGTTCTGTGCATCTCCTGCCACTTCCTTCACGACAATTTTTGCCCGGCCGTCTATCTACTCTGCCCGCACACAGACGCAGACATAAGCAGACACACACATGTATATATGTGCGAGCGCGAGCTGCCGCCCCCCTGTCTGCGGGGACGGCCTCATATAATATGTTGTGAGAAAACTTGGCACTACCCCGCCGTTCCCCGCCCCTGCAGGGCCCTGCACCCACACGCTTTCGCGCCGCCGTGTCTCCCAGGCCCCGCCGCCCCGCCGCCCCCCGCCCCGCCGCACCGCCACCCCCGCCCCGCCAGGCCCCGCTGTACTCCGCATTGACTCATTCCAACAGATGCTGCCCTGTCCTGTCCTCCGTGGCCGTGGCGTGGCCGTGGCGTGGCCGTGGCCGTGGCGTGGCCGTGGCGTGGCCGTGGCGTGGCCGTGGCGTGGCCGTGGCGTGGCCGTGGCGTGGCCGTGGCGTGGCCGTGGCGTGGCCGTGGCGTGGCCGTGGCGTGGCCGTGGCGTGGCCGTGGCGTGGCCGTGGCGTGGCCGTGGCGTGGCCGTGGCGTGGCCGTGGCGTGGCCGTGGCGTGGCCGTGGCGTGGCCGTGGCGTGGCCGTGGCGTGGCCGTGGCGTGGCCGTGGCGTGGCCGTGGCGTGGCCGTGGCGTGGCCGTGGCGTGGCCGTGGCGTGGCCGTGGCGTGGCCGTGGCGTGGCCGTGGCGTGGCCGTGGCGTGGCCGTGGCGTGGCCGTGGCGTGGCCGTGGCGTGGCCGTGGCGTGGCCGTGGCGTGGCCGTGGCGTGGCCGTGGCGTGGCCGTGGCGTGGACTGGTGGCCCCCACGCCTCGCAGCGCCTCGCAGCGCCTTCAATGCCCTCGTGTGGGCCTTTAGCCTTGGCTTTAGCCCTTTGGACACGACTCTGCACTCGGCCTGCCTGACAGCCTACCAGCCGTCTTGGCCGCCCGAAGCCCTGCTCAAAAGCCTGCTGAAGCTGGGAAGTGCACGGGGTCCTTCTTGAGGCCCACCTGGAACGCCAGTACCGAACCGCCCGAAAAGGAGCCCCGCCAGCCGCCGAGATGCAAGCCCACCCCTCCCCCACCCTCTCCGCCGAAGCGGGTTATTTACTTGGCCGTGCTAATGACTATTTAATGTTCGTTCGGCCGCCCCGCCGAGTCACTGTGCCTCGCGATAATTTCGAGAAAGGGAAGAGGAGAACGTAAACCACGGGGGCGCAGCACGCGGCGCTTGGCGGACAGGGTGGCGCTTGGAGACGGCGCTAGAGCGTGCATGGCTATTAGTCACCGGCGAGCGAGCAGCAGCAAGCAGTAGCAAGGTGGGAGCTTGACGGAGAGGCTCCCGCCTTACGAGCCCAGCCCGTAGAGGGGCGTAATTTCACTTACAAAAGTCGCCGCCGTTCCGCGAGAAATTTATCGCCGCTTTTCCCCCGAAACACGTCGCGACTCCGTGTGCGTTACGCCTCCATCGCTGCCGCCATACAACAGGTAACACAACCACCCCTTCGACGGGCTGCCTGGCATTCCCTCTTACTCACTTGCGACGGCTGCCAGCTGCGCGACGACCAGCAGAACGACGAGGCCGCGGAGCACGCCGGCCGCCCGGGGCAGCCCCGTCCGGGGTTGTCCTTTCATCCTGGACCTGGACCCCCTCAACAGTTGGCCGCCGTGAGCACTCGGCACGGCGTCGTCGAGCGCGGCGTGGAGCACGGCGCGGGCACCGCTGGCTGGGGCCTACCCCACCGGCACTTGGGCGAGGAGGGCGGCGAGGCAACGAGCGAGGGAACAGAGACGCGACACGAGTTGCGAGCGACGCGACTCCACCCGCGCAAGTCTACCGTGGTACTGGCCCCGCTGGCCCGGGCTGGGGGATGCTGTCCCGGTCCTGCTCCTGCCGACTAGACGCCGCGCGCCGCCACCACGCCTTGCGTCGCTACACCGTGCCACCGTGTGCCGCCACGCGCCACCGCCGCGCGACGCCACGGGGTAACGACGAACACTGCCCCGCATAGCGACGCCGCCCCCGCACAGTGGGCCAGAAGACCGGCGCAGGCGGCGCCAAAACTCTAGAAGCGTTTAGAGCTCCAGAGTCGTCAAATGGGACTCGAACTGGACTCGAGCCGAACGTGTGACCACGGAGCGAGCGGTGTGCGAGACCGAACGATTCAGAAGAGTCGATTCGTCGCTCTGTCTCTGCCGCACTCATGGGGCTCTCTGTGACGGTGCGAGAGAGACACAGGGGCGTGCACAAAAATGCGAATATTTTTATTCATTTTTTTTTAATTTAATATTTTTTATTGAGGTCGGTCGAAAATAGGTCGGTCTAATTTTTGTCGGTCTACTATAGGTGGTCAAATGATCTGCTCCGCAAACAACCGTACTAAAAATTGTAATTTTATCTTATTGGTTTAATATTTGCTTTCTATAATTGCACGGCACAGTCTTTTGCATTTTTAATTGCTTGTCCCTGTGGGTGTTTTTGTAACCCCCCCCCCCCCTCGACGCTCAACCGCCCCTCCCGACACAAGAGGCTGTGCTGGAGAGACAGAGAGGCCCAGCCGGTCCTTAGACCCTCGTCCCGGTGCATCCCGATCAGGACTCGGCGTCGCCGCGACGCAGAGACCGCATTGACGCGCGGACCTAGGTCTAGGTCCCTTGTCCCTAGGAGGTCCTCGAGCCTCGAGCGCGGCGCGGCGCGGCGTGGCGCGGCGTGGCGCGGCCCGCTCTATTGAAACTGGCAGACGTCCACCGCGGGTCATTTCCATATCATGGCGGCTCCCATCGCCATGATGATGTCGTCTTCCTCAAACGGAGCGGCACTATTGTCGTCAGGGTCGTCGCCGAGAAGGAGGACACCTTGTCGTCAACGAGGCACGCGCCGCACCCCCGCCGCCGCTGCAGCCCCGCTCGGAGACTGGGACTCCGGGCGCACTCCCACAGTCACGCTGGTCACGCCAGCAGCGACCTTGCACCGGCAAAGTTTAGCCGGGATGGTGGTCCGGGACCGCGCGCCAGTCCCTCCAATTCGGAGCCAGTTAGGTTAGGTTAGCTCGAGCTACATTCAGCGGGGCGCTGTCCTGGACAGGGTGTAGGTCAAAATGATTGCCGCCCAGGAGGAGGGGGAGGGGAGGGCTGAAGACGGAGGGAGCTGCCCTGCCACTGCCCGCGGCACCCTCCAATAATAATAATCGCCTATCCCGATGATTTCAGTCTTTGTTTCTGGTGTCGATTGGCGCCTTCGGCACCTATTTGCCGTGATGCACGTCACAGTCCACACAGTTGAAGTTTCCAGCGGATAAACAGATTACAGCCGAGCACACCTGCGCGGACCAAAGCGAACGTTGCCGCTCGGCGCCCTCACGGCGGCGGTGCGTTGGCAACTCGGTACCGAACAGCTGTTTCTCGCCGCGAGATTGGCAGCGCGAGCCGCGCCGTGGCGAGCCGAGCCGTCGAGTCGGCAAGGCGAACGGCTGGTAGCAGACGAAACGAAGGTTGTCCAGTGCTCCGGGTGCTCTCTCCCAAGCGGTTCAGTTTCCCATTTGGCCGGTCCAATCATGAAGCTCGCCGAGGAACAGTCATGGAAGAAGCTGAAGGAGACATACGCTGCCGTCGGCGAAAAACTCAACATCAACCAGTTGTTTAAGGACGATCCCAAGCGGTTTGAGAAATATAGGTACGTAACCTTAACCTTGAGCTGACATTGTAGTTGTTTACGCGTCACTTTCGTGCTTTCTCTATGGTACACTTGTGATTTTGATGCTTTTCTAGTTCATGAGAGGGGTTGTACCACATGGAGATACTTCGTTTGCGTCACCTTTCCTTCTTTGACGTTGTTTCCCACGTGTGTCATTTTGACATTTCGCGACCAGGGCCCAAACTCGGACACAATGACTGTGTTGTTATGTTAATGAAAAATGCTAATCTTGGGCGATGGATTAGTTTCCGGTCTACTTCGCCATGTGGTTTTTATGATTTTTATTTCAAGTTAGCTGAAACTCTGTGAGTTTCATAATGGTTGCATCATAGTGTCAACCCTCAATTATTTTGAATGGATGGGTAGCGATTCATTTCATTTGGTGGAGTGCATTTTTATGCTTACTTCTTGTTGCTTTTTCTTTTGGATATTTTAGTTTGAATGAGCATCATGTTTATCTGATGTAATGATTTTCCCATCATAATTTCAGTCATCCCACGTCTCAGAATATAATTGTAATTCTTCCTGGTTGTTTCAGCTTGACTTTGGACACTCCCAATGATGGCCCTATCCTTCTTGACTACTCCAAGAACCGCATCAATGATGACGTTCTGGCTCAGCTTCTTCAACTGGTAATGATGGTTTTATGCTGCTCTTGAGGAGCTATGTTGCTTGTATTGATGTTCAGAAGTAATATATTTGTAACTCAATTCATTTGCAGGCCAAGGAAAGGAAAGTGGAGGCCATGCGTGATGCCATGTTCAAGGGTGAGAAGATCAACTTCACGGAGGGTCGCGCCGTCCTGCATGTTGCTCTGCGTAACAGGAAGAACACCCCTATTCTTGTCGATGGCAAGGATGTCATGCCTGATGTAAATGCCGTTTTGAGCCACATGAAGGAATTCTGCGGTCAGGTAAGGAACCATATAAGTATTCCAGGTTTCATCTATTTTGTGATGCTGGGTATTAATTTGCTCTTGAATGAAGGTTATTAACAAGGAATGGAAGGGCTATACTGGAAAGCCTATTGAAGACGTCGTGAACATTGGTATTGGTGGTTCTGACCTGGTGAGTGAATACATATTTGACAAATATTAACTTTGAAGTGGTTCATCTGAAATTTAATATTTCTGAGTTCAGCACTACATGGAAAATTACTTGTTATCTAACTAACTTTTGTGATTTTGGACTGTGTCTTAAGGGTCCTCTGATGGTCACTGAGGCCTTGAAGGCGTACGCTGTTGGCCCACGTGTTCACTTTGTCTCCAATGTGGACGGCACCCACTTGGCCGAAACCCTCAAGAAGCTCAACCCTGAGACTGCTTTGTTCATCATTGCCTCTAAAACCTTCACCACCCAAGAGACTATCTCAAATGCCACATCTGCCAAGGAGTGGTTCCTGACTTCTGCTAAAGACGTGAGTTGTTTGTTTATCAAAATTATCACTATAGTCAAATTTTGATGTTTTTTTTTTTAAATTTAATAATAATTTGTTCTCTTTTTCAGGCAAGTGCAGTTGCCAAGCACTTTGTTGCCCTTTCAACAAACGGACCTAAAGTGAAGGAGTTTGGTATTGATGAGCGTAACATGTTTGGCTTCTGGGATTGGGTTGGGGGCCGGTATTCTCTGTGGTCTGCCATCGGTCTATCCATTGCTCTTTACATTGGTTTTGACCGCTTTGAGCAATTGTTGGCTGGAGCTGACTTCATGGACAACCATTTCCGCACGGCTCCTCTGGAGAAAAATGTAAGTCATTTCTCAAAGTGACATTTTCTCACTCCTGTTTCAAGCATCAAGTTACCGTCTGTTCTGCTTTCAGGCTCCCGTTCTTCTTGCCCTGCTTGGTGTTTGGTACCACAACTTCTATGGAGCAGAAACCCATGCTCTCCTTCCATATGACCAATACATGCACAGATTTGCTGCTTATTTCCAGCAGGGTGATATGGAGTCAAATGGAAAGTATGTCAACCAGACTGTTTTTTTTTTTTTTTTTTTTTTTTTTTTTGGGGGGGGGGGGGTGCAATTGTTTACATAGTTTTTAATTTTTTAGTTTCTTACATGATATTTGTTTGTGTTTGAAGGCGAGTGACCCGAAGCGGAGATGCTGTGAACTACAGCACTGGACCCGTTGTCTGGGGTGAGCCCGGCACCAATGGGCAGCATGCCTTTTACCAGCTCCTGCATCAAGGAACCCGCGTCGTGCCCGCCGACTTCCTCGCCCCTGCCCAGACCCTCAACCCCATCCGCGGAGGCATGCATCACAAGGTCTGTACATTAAATGGCTCACTCGATGCCTTGCTTGTCCTCGCGGCGGTGCGCACGGTTTAAATATGACTTCATCCACCTGTCGTCAGATTCTTCTGGCCAACTTCCTGGCGCAAACTGAAGCTCTGATGAAGGGAAAGACTTCAGAAGAAGCCAAGAAGGAGCTTGAAGCCTCTGGCATGAAGAGCCCTGATCTGGAGAAGATTTTGCCTCACAAGGTGTTCCCTGGAAATCGTCCAACTAATTCGATTGTTGTCAAGAAGATTACTCCTTTCACCTTGGGAGCTCTGATTGGTATGGATAATATTCCCTTTTTGTTTTACTGATACTGCAATATGCTTCCAAAGGGTAATAACACATTTCTTATCTTTTTTTTACAGTTATGTATGAGCACAAGATTTTCACTCAGGGAGTCATCTGGGACATTAACTCCTTTGACCAGTGGGGGTAGGAATTCAAAATTCTAAATTTAGAAAATAAAAACTGAAGAATATCTTTTCTCTATGATTTTGATGTGCTCTCTGTGATATGTTTCTAAGTTGCTTTATTTTTTGGATTCCAGAGTTGAGCTTGGCAAGCAGCTTGCTAAGGCTATTGAACCTGAACTGGTGGACAACACACCTGTCTCATCTCACGATTCTTCCACTAATGGATTGATCAATTTCCTCAAGAAGCAGTGGTAAAGACATCAGTAATGTGGTGTTGAGGGAAGATCCAGTCATATTGAATATTCCAAGATGCAAAGAAGGTCTTGTAACTGTAGGATTCACTATTGTTTTATTTTGATTGTGGAATGCAATGATATTACCAATCAACTGAAGTTCAAACCACATGATGGAGTCAATTGAACATCTTGTCTTATCCTGTATTCCCTAGCAAAAATGGTCGAAGATAAACTGCAGTTAGTGTTTTAGCAGTAACAATCAGTACAAGTAATGATACATAAATGATTAGAAATGTTTCATTTTCTGCTCTGCTCCACTATATGTATGTAATTTTTGATTTAAGCATCACTCATATTTTAGGATTGTACTTAGAAGTGTGAGCCCACTATGTTGATGAAATCGAAAGTAATATTGCAATTACTCTGAATGCATTATGTTGATAACAGACGAATATTTTACTTGTACTCCTATTAGTCTAGGTCATATGCAGCTATGAGCTGCTGATTTTGTAACACCTGTGATTCCATTTTGATTCGTTTTTGTTTTAATTATTATTATTATTATTGCTGTTGTGCAAGGAGAGAAAATTAACCTGACCTCCATTCTCATTTTGCTCTTTAAGAACTGCCATGTTGTTTAGCATTTTATTCCTGTTATTTATTTTACAAATATATTTTTAATTTTTCAGAGCCGAAGGATATTTGTTTGAAAGCCTTTTGTCATTTGTGGCAAGGTTCAGGGACAATAAAAGTTCATGGCTGGCATATTCAATTATTTATTTCTGATGCACATCTATCTGTATTTACAAAAAAACTTTTAAAACATGAAATTTATTTCTCTTCTTCCAAACTTGATGGGATTTGAAAAAATTTACAATTTAATCCTAAGCATCATATCTACTAGGTTTTTCCTACAATCAATAAATAAATAGCACAAAGGGGTGGAAAAATATTAATCCGTTTGATCTAACAAAGGTTCTCTAGTCATTAAGCTGTGCGCAAAGATACCAATGTGGTACAATCTCAGTCAGCGCACCTGAATGGAGAGAAGCTTTATGAAACAGACAATATGACAAGGTATTCCTGAGGTAACAGGCCATTGCAGCATATGGTTATCACATACAAGATACGGAGTGCAGTATCACCACAATTGATTCCTAAGTCACAGTCAAGGCCACCATATAAATATATTTACATAAACTTGCTCTATCCCTTAACATACCAGTCTTCAGGTTGAAGCACAATCTCTGATGCACTGGAAATTAGTTAAACTACGAGTAAATCGTAAAATATGTTACTCTATTGCCTCAGACAGATAGAATAATTGTTATGACAGTTGGCACTTCTGCTGAATCGGCACATTAAACAGATCAATCTGTCTCATGTTGCCTGGTAGAGAACTCCTACTTGGTAACATTTTGACACCAGAATTGATATTGTGTGATGCATCACTCACAAAATAAAATAAATATAGCATTCAGTTCATTCTTCAATGAGCAGAAGAGTTGCTATCTCAGTCCTCAGAAGTCGCAGCGCTTCAACCACCGTCGCTAAACCGGAGCCAAAACACTCCGGATTAGTCAATGTTGCCAATGTCCTTGCCACGCCGGAAGGGCGTCCCATTTGACACCGGGCGCGCAACTTGCAGCAGTTCCGCCGCACGCCGCCAGGGGCGCTGCGAGCGCTGGGTGCCTCGTTCAAGCTCTTTGGTAAGACATCCACCTTGGACCGGAGCTCAGTTCAGCGGTTCAGACCATCACTTTGTTGATCCAAGGCACGAACTTCTGTATGTTGGTATAGACTCCAGGGAGGTGCTCCCTGCCACAGCCAATGCCCCAGGACACGAGGCCGACCAGCGCCTTCCTGCCCTCGATCGTCATGGTCAGAGGGCCCCCGGAATCACCCTGAAAACGTACAAACAAAAATGCTCACTCGGTTTGGGATAAGTGACAACCAGCCTAAAAGCGACACTCACTTGGCACGAATCGCGGCCGCCCTCTTTGAAGCCCGCGCACAGGAAGACGTCGTGGATGGTTTCCCTTCGGCCCGCCGCCCGGAACCACCGCTGGCATCGGTCGTTGGCGATCACCTCCACGTCGACCTCCTGCAGGACGGTGGGAACGGTGGACACACCTGCCGAGCGCAAGAAAAGAAAAGTTAGCTTAGGAGAGAGAAAAAGTGGAAAAGGCAGAGAAAGGCGTGCCGCTCGATATCGGCCGGGGCGAGGCACCTCGTGCATCGAGATTAGTTGGAGCGGGCGGGGCGGCGGCGCGAGATGGTTAGCCGTTGCGGCGCCGGAGCGGCGAAAGGGTTCTGGTCCTTCCCCCGGTGCCTTGGGTACCCTCCGGCGGCCAGGCGGCGCCGGCGCGGCGCCAGCCAGCTCCTGCACCGGCGTCTTGGAGCCCCGACGTCGGCGTCACGTCACGGTACGCACTTTCCCCCGCCAGTGAAGCGTGCTCTTGGCTGCTTTGCCTGCCGCCTTGCTGCCCCTTCTCTTCCGGCCGCCCTGGCCAGGCTGGCAGCAGGCTGGCGCCACCGCCTTGTTTGTCCGCCTTCGAGAAATGCTAATGATAAGCCGCCATTTCTCCCGAGAAACAACCGGAAAGTCAACCGGCCGAACTGATCGGGCGGACGGCAGCCGAGGGCTGATTTTGTGCCCTCTGCGGAGGCGTTCAAAATCCCCGACGTGTTTTGAGGTCTGGAGCTCAAAACGCGTCTTTAGTTTTGGCCGCCTTAGTCGGTCGTCTGGCCCACTGTACTCTGCTCACCGTGTCTGGTGCGGCCCCAGCCCGCCACCGTGGCCGTCCTGCCCACCAGCTTGAGGCCCGGGTCGGGCAGGCAGACGGGCAGGATGTGCTGCTTGAAGGACACGGGCTTGTCCAGCTTGATGAGCGCCAGGTCGTTGCGGAAGTCCGTGGGGCTGTACTGGGGGTGCACCTCCTTGCGCTCCACGGCGTACTCCTCGTGGTGCAGGCGCTCCGTCGTGTCGCGGACGTCCCACTCTCCCAGCCGCACGCGCAGGTTGCTGTTGGTCGTGCTGAGGAAGAAGAAGAAGAAGCACGTCAGGGGGGCGTCACGCTGTGACGGGCCAACGCCTCGCCGTCACGGGGAGCCAGCAGGACTGCAGCAGGACTCACGTGGCGACGCAGTGGGCGGCCGTCACCACCCAGCGGTCGTTGAGCAGCGCGCCGCCGCAGGACAGCTTTTTGGAGAGGAAGCCGGACTTGATGATGGCGGCCTGCAAACAGGAGGCACCGTGGTTGCATCAGAACGGGTAGTGGCGTGGCGTGGCGAAGCGCGACACGGCGCGGCGGGTGACAGCACGCATCCACGGCGGCGCGTGGCGGCGCGGGGCGCGGCGGGGCGGGGCGGGGCGGGACGCAGGGACGCCAGACGAGCGAGGCGACGTCGTGGAAAGGACGACGTTGGAAGGATAACAGCGCCGCGCCACGCCACGCAGTCTTGCATTCAGCGAGCGGCAATTTCACTCGTTTCCCGCCTCGGCAGATTAAAAGTCTGCCGTCGCGAGGAGTCACGTAATGTCAAAACAAAACGGGGGGGGGAGGGGTCGCGAACACAGGAGACTCACCTGCCACGGGTGGGAGCCGAAGTTGGAGCTGTGCCCGCCGACGATCCTGTTGCTCCTCATGTAGAGCTCCCCGCAGCCTGGAACGAAAGCAGGACGGAGTCATGGGTCGCAGTTCTTCCAACTTGGTCGAGGGAAGTACTCGCAAAAGTGCGCCCAACTACATCGCCACCCACACTACTGCCAACAGACAGGCTTGCAACAGAAGAACCCGACTACTGGACAACACAGCGCCGCCAGCGGCAGAAGCAGGGAAAGTGAGTGTCACTATTTTGTCGCTGGGCAGCAGGGAAGGAAGGAAATACACATCAACCGAAAGGAGCCCCGCCAAAGAGAGAAAGGTAATGAAAAGTTCGACAGACGTGTGAGTGTGCCTGCGTTTGTCTGCGTGTCTGTGTGATTGGTGACTGTGTGACTGTGTGACGGTGTGTCTGAGTGACGGTGTGTCTGCGTGACTGCGTGTCTGCGTGTGCGGGACGGAATCAGGTGGCCGACAGCAGCCCGGCAGGGAAGAAAAGGACAGCGACAGGACAGTATGGACACAGCCAGGAGAGCACCGCGAGCAGGGCGACCGAGTGAGCGAGTGAGACGGAGTGAGAGTTTTAAAAGGTGCGAGGTGCGTCGCGGGGGTGCATCGCGGTGCGTCGCGGTGCGAGGTGCGTCGCGGGGGTGCTTCGCGGTGCGAGGTGCGTCGCGGGGGTGCATCGCGGTGCGTCGCGGTGCGTCGCGAGGCGGAGCGGTGCGTTGCCGTACGGTGCAGTGGGTTGCAGTGGCTGCAGTCCGTACCGCGAGCCGAGGGCGAGGAGGCGGCGGCCTGACCGTAGCCGTGGCTGGAGGCGGACCCTAGCAGCGGCCTGTTGGTGTGGAAGTCCGCGTGCACCGCGTCCAGGTGGTTGCTGGTGCCGTTGTCCGCGAACGGTGACAGCACCGTCAGCCCGTTCACGCTCACGAACTCGGCCGTGTGGCCCATGCCGCCGCCGCTACCGCCGAAGTGCGCCCCGCTGGGCCCGTCCTGGGGCAGGAAGCCCGGCCGGGCGAAGTGGCCGCCGCCGGGGCGCAGGTAGAACACCTCCGGGGGCGGCATCGGGGGCGGCGGCGGCGGCGGCGGTGTCGAGTGTTGGTAGTAGTAGTAGATGGTGGGGCGCTTGGGCCGGTCGAAGGGCGGCGGCTGTCCGGGCTGCGAGGACGCGAGGCCGGCCCCCGGCGCCCCCGGCCGGTCCAGGTGGTTGCTGAAGTAGACGTGCGGCCGCGACGCGCTGGTCGCGCTGTCCATCGCCGAGCCGCCGCCCTGGCCGCCGCCCTGGCCGGGGAGGGAGGCGAGGCCGCCGCTGAGGCCGGGGTGGTGCTGGAGGAGGAACTCCAGGGCTGCGACAAGCCATGGCCGGGACGGACACGTCACGGGAGTTAGGGCTGGGCGCGGTCACGGCGGACTCGTCGAGGGGCACGGAAAGGGGCGGGGGGGGGGGAATAGAGGAAACACTTGTTGAGGTTCATGGGGGATTATGTCCTTGGTCGTGGTGTTTGTTAGTTCGTAGAGTAGTCTGTCGCGTTTACGGTCACAGGTTGGTGTCTTTGGCGAGGTGGGGAGGGCGTGCTGAAATAGGACTGCAACAATTCAACTCTCAGCTTGCTTGTGCGGGACTGCGAGACGCGGCGCTCTGCAGCCGAGAGAGCGTGGTGTGGTTTGGCCGGATGCCGCTGCACCAAAACAGATCTACCGACCCTCCCTTCCCATCCGACCGCACATAGCAGCAGCAAGTAGCAACAAACACAACAGCAACAAACAACAACGAAAACAAGGCCATAGTGACGCGCCATGCCGGCCTATACTCACTCGCGTTCTCCAGGGCGCCGACGTTGGGGTCGGCCGTCTCCACCTTGCTGGGCGCCACGCAGCACGACCAGATGAGTCCCCCGGAGCACAGGTCGAGCGGCCGGCCGCCCTCCAGCACGCAGGACAGGCTGAGGCCGCAGTCGAACTGCTCCGAGTTGTACCAGCACGTCTGCGGGATCACTGCCAACACAAACACGCATCAGAGCCAGTCGCGTTTTTTGGGGGTGACCGACTCCCCACCTGGAAGGAAACCACAGGTGGGAAACCCACAACACAGGTGGGTCAAATCCTCGACCTTTGAGCGCACGTGCGTCTCGGGCCTTGATACGGTCAAGTCTTTTCCCACTGACGGGGCAACGTATCCTTCGGACCGCCCCTGCAGGTCGCTGCAGGCCCTGAAGGCCCTTTGTCTTGAGCAACAACAACAACAACGAAATGAAGAAGCTCGCGAAGCAGAGCGGGGAGGACGGGAAGGACGGCAGCGGAAGGATGCATCGCTTGTTTAGTCCCCCTCGTGTGAAATGGTCTGCTGCGCTGCTGCGCCGCCGCCTGGGTCATCTCTTTTTTTCCCCTTCCAACAAAAGGAGGGGAAGTGGAAAAGTGGAAAAGGTGGGGGGGGAGGCGATTGACCGCGGCCGCCGCCAAAGATGCACCTCAACATCGACGCGCGGCGCGGCGCGGCGCCACCGATCCATAACGGCCAGGAGGCGATCAGTCACGGGCAGCATGCCATTTGCAAGAGGGGGCGCCGCGCTGCTGCTACGCGTGCCCGTCGGCATGCTGGCCGCGCCTGCACACCTCGCCGTCGTGGTCCTGCGCCATGCGTAGCACCGCGCGGCACCGCGCACCAGCGCACAGTGGGCCAGATGACCGGCGCAGGCGGCCAAAACTCTAGACGCGCTTTGAGCTCCAGAGTCCCTAAGTGGGACTCGAACCTAACCTAACCCACCAATGGATTCCTCGTTCGGAGGGCAAGCCATTGGTGGAGTCATGCGCTCGGATCTAGTCCCATTTAGCGACTCTAGAGCTCAAAACGCGTCTAGAGTTTTGGCCGCCTGCGCCGGTCATCTGGCCCACTGTGCAGCGTGGTCGAGCCGCCCGAGCGGAATGGAGCGGCAAGGAGCGCGGAGGAGGAGGGAGAGGGGGGTTGCGCAAAGTCGCCATGCCCATTTCCCCGAAAACGACAACAACAACAATAACAAAAACATCAACAGATAAGGAGCAGCGAAGTAGGGCACCGTAGTTTAAGTCGCTTAACGTCGCTTTGTGCAGACATGCACGAGACATTGACTGGGTTCAATTCTCTGATAACCTTCCATTTTATTTTTATTTTTTAAAATATTCTTTTGAAAGTGCGACGGGTTTTTGCCTCCACGGCCTTGGCCTCGGTGCCGTCGCCGCCTCGGCAAGAGCGCCCAACGTGTGCAACGCCGGTGACGGCCAACCACCCGCCGCCGACAAGGCCGGTGCGATGCGAACGTTTCGTTGCAGCAATGAGGCCCGCCTACCCCACCGCGGCGCGCGCGGCACCCCGGCGACACCTGGGCGACAGCCTCGTGACATCCGCCGGAATTTGCAACACGCGCGCGTCCCTCATCCTACGTCCTCTTTTCTCGTACTCAAAAACAAAACGTGGGAAAATCGGAAAGCTTTTGACGAAGTCACATAAACGCGTTGGGCTACGTGATACAGGCAGGTCGTGTGGCCCCATTCTGATGCAGATTCTCGCCTTCACAATGCTCCACAATAGTGCTTGGTAGGGCGTGGCGTGGCGGGGCGGGGCCGGCGAGGGCCCTTCCCTTGGCCTCCAGACCAGCCTAGGCCAAGAGGTGAATCGTTTAAACCAATAATACGACAATGGAGACCTGAGCTCGGCTCGGCGGAAACGGACGGAGAAAGTCCAGGACTCAGCTCGGCTCCGCTCGGCATCCCTGACATGTCCCAGCTGCACTCGGCGGCGCCCGGCTCGACTCGGCGCGGAGGTCTCAACGCACAAACTGGAGCGCTATTATGCACAAGGTGCACAGGAGCATCCCCTCCGCGCGGCTGTGTTCCAAGTCCGAAGACAGTTTTGATCCTCACAACGTTGCATCGCTGTCTTGGTTGCGCCGCTACGGCACGCCCCGTGAGTGCGAGGGAGACAGAACGACGACATCACTGTTCGGAATTTGCTGACCGAAAGCGAGGCGGCCGGCCGGTACGATTTTCAGGCCGTGCTCGCGCCGACCGTTTACGTCGTGCATCTCTCCGAAGGCTAAAAGGCTTTTGGCTGGAAGCAGAGAAAACGAAACGTAAGAGGGAGCGAGCGAGCGAGAGAGAGAGAGAGAGAGAGAGAGAGAGAGAGAGAGAGAGCAGCAATGGAGCGGGTCGACGAGGGACGGCGGGCGCGAAGAGAGTCTGCCCATTGGCGTGGCAAAAGGCTGAGGGCGCAGGGCCAGCCCGCTTCGACGCTCTCTGTCCCTCTCGCGTCCCTGCGGTACGCTCTACGAGTGCGAGAGAGACTGCGATCCAGCCTGCTGGCCGAGGGGCCGAGTGGCCGAGCGGCCCGGCCAACGAAAACGGAGCGCGGGGCGTCGGGGCGTCACGATGTGCTAATTGGGCAGGCGGCGGCCATCTGTCACATCTCGGGCTTCAAGGCGCCGGTGAAATCAGGAAAAGAAGAAATCGGCGGGAGTCGTTCCCGGGCTCGAGCGACTCCTCGGACAACAAGAGGGCCGAAGCGCCTGCCGGCCAGCCCAGCCTGCCCGTCCAAGGCGCCTGCGACGTAGGCAGGCCTCGGGCCGCGCGACGCCGGCGTGCAGCGGGTTGCCGATGCCGCGCGCGTCAGGCGCCCTGGACGCACAGTGCAGTGTGGCGATATAAGTAGGCAAAAATTCCCACGATGCACAGGTGTTGAAAGGGTTGTCTACCTCAGCCTGCCTACTAGACTATTTCTCGGCTCAGCTGGCGAGATGTTGCCAAGTAGGCAGGCTGAGGTAGACAACTCTTTCGACACCGGTGCATCGTGGGAATTTTTGCCTACTTATATCGCCACACTGGCACAGTGCAGTGGGCCAGACGACTGTTCGGAAAGCAATCCACTGGCGGTGTCACGACGTTCAGTATGAGTCCCTTTTAGCGACTCTGGAGCTCAAAAGCCGTCCGGGATTTTCATCCCACAGTGCAACAGCCGCCAGCCCCTCCTGGGGAGGGCCTCACCGCGACACCGCCGCGCCGCGCCCAGACTGCCGGGCCCAGTCGACAGTCCGGCCGTGCGGCACGCGACCAGCAAGCATTCGGTTTCGTAATTCCCGAAACGGGCAAACGGTGACGGGTCCGAGCGGGAATGTCATCGTGCAGCAGCAGTCATGCAGACTGTGTGTGTTGTTGTTTCGATCCGTCGGCGAGGACGCCGCGACGACATACTTTCGACACACCGCGAGCTTTCCCCTGGCAGACGACAGACGGCATCATGAGATGGCGAAGTGTGATGCACTTCCATGTACGCTGCAGACCTGCCTGCCGCGGCCGCCTCGCCGCTTCCAAGCGCACAGTGGGCCCCGCGGCTGCCTGGCGCGCAGCGCAGAGCAGCTCATGCTAGACCGTGCCCTCGGTGCGATGACTCGGGGTAACAACTCCCCACATTCACTGTGCACAAGATGGACACATTCCGTATTCATGCGGCAAAAAACACCAAATAAGTAGGCAAAATCGAGGCAAAATTTGTGACACAGACAGCAGAAATCTCCCACACTCCAGCTCATTCCCACAATCATGGCACACAAAATTGTACTGTGGGCCACCCCTCGACTCGTACTCACTCTTGCTCAACATGTCCATGAGGCTGCCCTGCACGCCACGCGGGTTGTCCGGCACGCTAAGGCCGGAGCTGCTGTTGCCGTGCTTGTGCGCGAGTAGGCCCAGCAGGAGGGCTTCCTGGTCATGCGGTCCGCCGGACAGCCTGCGCGAGTCCCGGGGCCGGTCCAGGGCGACGTCCTCGTCGTGGAGGCCGCCACGTCCGCCGTCGTGGTGGTTGTCGCCGTCGTCGTTCTCCGTCTCCGGGAAGAAGGCGCGCCTGGTCTTGAGGGCGGGCGCATCGACCTGCGCGTCCGACGGTGTGGAGGCGAGCGACTGGTAGGGCGTCGGGATCCTGGGGCCGCGAGAATACCCCGCAGCGTGGCCATCACTGCCGCGCGGCAGGACGCAGGCCAGCGTCGCCGCCAGCACCACCACGAGCACGCGCCTCATGTCAGGGCATGGGCCGCGGCCAGCCTTACTCACACTCACACACACACACACACACACACACACGCGCGTGCGCACACTCGCACTGGCACTTTCTTTCTCGTTATGCGGAGGGATGCTGGCGGTAATCCAAAGAGGCTCGGTGCGCGGTGCTGTCGCCGCGTGGCCGCGTGGGCGTCGGCATGGCCTGGGGAGACTATCGGGGCCTGGGCCTGGCCGGCCTGGCCCTGGCCGTCGAGAGCGAGAGCGCCTCGCTGCACACCAGCCCCGTCCGTGCGGCCCGCCGAAGTCGGCCGAGGTGCACGCTGCTGCTGGCGGAACACTCTCCCCTGCACACCAGCCTGCGCCAGCGCGATCACGGACTTGAATGGAGTCCGCCAGCAACGAGCCCGCCAGGCCCGAGCCTCGAGCCCCAAAGCCCCCCCGGCCGTGGCCGGGGAGTGGGGGCGGGGGGCCGCGGGGCGCAGCAGGGCGGGGAAAGCGCAGCGACGACCAGACCCGCCCCGCCCCGCCCCGCCCCGCCCCACCCCACCCCGCCCCGCCACGCAACCGGCGGCAACCCCACCACGCCCCGGGCCAGCCCACCGGCCCAGCCCAGTTCCCACCCCTGTGACACAATGTCCGCGGTGCCCACTGTGGGCCCATCTCCGCACACATCGCGCCGTTTGACACCTGCCGTGCCTCTCCGCGGGGAAGTCAGCCACCGCCAACCGCCATTTCTCTCCCCCGCGCCGCGTGCCTGGCTGCCTGCCTGGCTGCCTGCCTCGTAGGCTGCCTGGCTGCCTGCCTGCCTGGCCGCGGTGCGAATGTCGCAACGGATTATCAGGAAGCAGTGCCGCGGCCCTGGCCGCCCTTGCCCGGCCGCGGTGACACGGCCACGCCGGCGTTGGGCAAGGCCTTTCTTCGCGACGGCCGTGCCCGCACTGCTCTACTGGCTCGCCACTGGCCGCGACAGACAGGCCGCGCGCCACGCGCCACGCAACGCTCTGCCAATACTTGAGAGTCATCCCTGTGCGGCACATAATCATTACGGAAGCCGGGCCGTCACCGTCCCGCCGCCGACTGCTGCTGCTGCTGCTGCTGCTGCTGCTGCGCCTCGGCAGTTTCCGCAGAACGGCGGCAAGCGGCAAGGCAGGACTATCATCGCGCCGGAGAAAGTGAAGCGCCAAGCGGCGGCGAGGATGATAACAACAACAACGACCAAAGCGGCAGCTAAGAACAATAACAATAATAACGAACGTTCGGCGCGGTCGGTGGCGCCCCCACGCGGCCGGCGTCGGAGACCGGCGTCACATGCACGGCCGGGGGCTTGGCCAGAGGTCACGCCAAGGCCGCGGAGCGGCGCACGGCGTCGAGACGGGTTCTCGTCTTGATTTCGGCAGGCGAGTCGTAGTGGCGGCGTCGCTGGTGTGATCGGTCGCTGGTCGGTCGCCCGGCGCGGAGACGTAAACGCATGAGGCCAACCAAAGCCCCCGCCACTCAGCCACCCCAGGATGCACTTACGCAGGTCGTCGAAGAAGCGCGTCGACCCGTTCTCGTTGGCGGGGTTGGCCGGCGAGGTGTCCGCGTCGTTGGTCGTCGTCTGGCTCAGCAGCTCGTCTCCTGCAACGCGAGACAGACCGATGTTATCGAAGGCGGTGGCGGCAAGAAAGGAAAAGGAAAGACGCAGGCCCCTCTGCCGCAGAAAAAAAGGGCAATTTCCTGTCGGCTCGCACGCCGCACACACACGCACGCCGCACGCACACGCACGAGGTGCGTTGGGACTTTCGTCCCGTTTAGAGCTGCAGGGAGCATAATGGCCGGGCCCGTCCCCTGTCCGTCCCACGGTCTGCGCAGGGTTGCCCCCGCATTACACAAGGTGCGTTTTGCTCCTAACCTTTTCCGAGATGACTTTGTCTCCTGAGGCCCCCTCCCCTCCCGGCGACACCGCTCTGATACGCGCCATAACAATGCGCGTGGCCCAGACCGTGTTTGGGCCGCTGCTGCCGCTGCTGCCGCTTCGCATGCACACTCATAACACTCGCGCTGCTCTCGGTACTTTCACATCGTAAAGCCAGCAGCGCGGCGGCGGCAGCGCGTATGGTTGCGTCACAATGACTGCCGCGGCCAGCCTGGCACCGTCCCGGCCAGGTGGGCCAAGTGTACGGCACGGGGACAGTGCGGGGACGACACCGCCCTGAAAAAAACAGGCGCTTGGACGACGCGGGCCAGGCGGTGGTCCACTCCGCAGCGAGGATCCGCAGCGATCGATCTGTCTGAGACGCACCGTCCAGCTCCAGCGCCTGCTTCGGCGGCTTCAGGGACGAGGCGGCGATGGAGGGCCCCGCCGAGGGCCCCGCCGCGGCGACGTGCAGGCACACCCACAGCAGCGGCACCGCGTGCAGCAGCGGACCCGGCCGGCCGAAGGTGAAGGAGGCCAGCATGGCGGCCAGCAGCTCAGCACCCTGGCGGCAGAAAAGCTCCGATTAGCAGAGGTTAGGTTAGGTTTGGTCGTTATCTTTAAACAGGCTCGGTTCCGCGGCCGATCGCACGCCCGTTCAAAGGTAACGTCATCTTCGTATTCGACGACGGGCTTGATCTGCAAGTGGCCGAGGTTGTCCTTTCCGCAGGCGCCACCAGACGGCGCCACTGCCGGAGCGACACGCCACGCCGTAAACTGTTTACTTTCACTCAATGCCGCACCGCCACCTTGCGAGGAAGGCAGCGTCAGAGCGGGACGCGGCGGGACCAGAGGGCGGGGCGCGGCGGGACGCGGCGGGTCGCGGGAGTCACCCTAGCGGGGCCCGGCCCAGCCGGCCGGGTCGCGGGCTCTCCGTCACACTCGGTCAGCCAGACGCGCTGCAGGTGGCTCGGCAGGTGCGGGCGGCCCGCCGCTGCAGCTGCACGACGGCGCACAGTGGGCCAGAAGACCGGCCGGCACAGGCGTATTGAGCAGCAGAGGGCCAATGCCGACGCCACCGCAGCGCTGCCGATGCCAGGGGCAGGGTCGCGACCACCAATCACAATGAAGCAGGGCGCGGGGCTAGGTCAGGACGCCGCGCCGTCGGCAGCCTAGCATGGCGATGACGTCACCGCGTTCTTTCACATTTCGGACGAGCCCGACCGCCCTGACCGCCTCGACGGTACGTCAACACCGCCGCCCTAAGTGGCCCGTCTCGTTCTTTTCTGTTCACCGGGTGAAAGGGAAGGTGAAGGCGGGTCCAGGACGGGTTCGGCTTCCATTCGGCGGAGTGGTGCGGCGCGGCACGGCGCGGCACGGCGCGGCACGGCGCACGGGGGCACGCTTGTGTTTTGTTTTCAGCAGCCTTTCGGAAAAGAGAAACAGATCTGGTTTTTGCTCTGGAGATCACCCCCATTAGAACGGAAACACTCTGATTGGAGACGCGACCGGCTGCAGGCTGATTCCGAACTGGGCTGCCGTCGCTCTGTCTCTCTCGCTCTCATGGAGCACTCCACAAGGTGCAAGGGAGACAGAGCGACGAAGCCGGCTGAGGCGATGATAACGCGTGCGACGTACCGATGACACGATGACGCGCTCTGCCGTGGAAGAAGGAAAGTCATGCACCGAGGATCCATAAGCTGCTCCTCCCCCCCCCCCCGCCCCAAGCGCGACGAGAGCCGCGCGACCGGCGCGAGAGAAAGGGGTAATCGGCCCGTGGAGTCGCCGGCGGCGAGACAGAGAGAGAAGACCGAGAACACGCACTTCCTAGTCCCGAGGGGCACCGCTCGCACGCGCTTCGCTTCGCGGACTGGGTGGGCGGCGGCGGCGACGACGACGACGGCGGCGGCGGCGGGTCCTTCACCCCGACAGCCAATCACGCCGCGGCCGGCAGCTTCCGAGGTTTTGGCGCGGACGAGCTCGCGGTCGTGGCGGCGTCTCGATGGTGTCGCGCTCCGCTCTTCTTGTTTCACGTTTATTTTTTTGTCAGGGAGCTTTCTCTCCAACGAGTGCAAGCAGCAGCACTGTCAAGGTTGCCGAGGATGGCGTCCATTTGCGGCGGCCAGCCTGGCATCTGACGCCGACTTGGAGGACGACTTGGACGGATGGTCCGGACCAGCCGCCATTCAAAATGCTGAGGAAACAGCGGCGAGTGATTTTGTTTTTAAGCGCACAATGGCGGGGGCTGTGCCCTGGCGGTGCCCTGGCGGTGCCCTGGCGGTGCCCTGGCTGTACGTGACTCCCAATATTCATGACCGGACGACCGAACCACGGCCGAACCGTTCGGCGCCGTCGCTCCTTTCTGCCGACAGCCTGAGCCTTGCTTGTCACTTGCACTCCGTTCGCGTGAGAGAGACAGAGCGGAGACCCCACGATTCGGGGAAGTACTCTTCTGGGTTCTAGACAACGCAGCGCGGACACTGTCTAACCAGCCCGGCCCAGCGCCCCAGCACACAGCGGGTGATTAGGGCGCTGAGGCACAGTGTCGCGGGCATCGCCCAGCAGGGTCATTCCTTTGAGAAAGCCCTAGGGCCATCCGTTGCTAGTGCTTCCGTTGCTCTGTCTCTCTCACACTCATGGGGTGTCCCATAGGGGTGCGAGAGAGACAGAGCGACGAAGCTCTGTTCTGAATCAGTTCGTTGTTTATCTGCCTGCCTGGTAACACACGGGGCCGACGGTCGTCCTGATGGTTCCTTACCGGCCGTTGGCAGATGTGTCGGCCTCGCGAACCGTCGGGTCGGGGTGGCTGCGATATTCCTCAAGACGGTGCGGCACTATATCCAGCAGGGGAGGGGGAGGGCGGCCGGGGGAGGGGGCACAATCAGGGGGTCACTCGGAGCGATCCATTCGAGCGCTCTCTCACACACACTCACAAGCGCACCCACCCACCCACACCCACCCACACACACACACACACACACACACACCCACACACACACACGCACAATCCGCGACGCGACGGCACGTCCCTGTAACACACGTGACGTGCGCGGCGACGTGCTCCTGGACGGACTCCAGGCACCAGCAGGCACGTCCTCGATGTGGTCCGGTCGAGCACTGGCGTGGTGAGGTGTGGCGCGCGGCGGCGGGGCGGCGGGGCGGGCTGGGGCGGGGCGGGGGCCGCGCACGGCAATCCTGCATCCCACCACGCCCCACCGCCCCCTGAGCCGGGCTGCTGCTCGAGGTGGTGGTCGAGGTGGTGGTAGTCGTAACACGGACCAATACGGAAAATACAACACGTCGTCCGCGGCGGCTGAGGCGGCTGACGAGGGCAGCCCCCTCCCCCTCCGCCTTTCTCCGAGCCCCTGGCCCTGGCCTTGCCCCTCCCTCGCGGCCTAGGCGGGACGGTCCTTCCATCCTCCAGATGCTGCAGGAGGCCATCACGGCCTGGGACGCTAATCTTCAGGAAGCGTCGCAGCCAGGTGGCGATGGCCCTCGCAATGCAATGCAAGTCGCATTGCAGGCCGGAAGCTTGCAGCTTGACTTTGCTCCGCTTTGCTTCCTTCGCCTTGGATTGGGATTGAGAAAGTGGCGTGATTTCGGTTCGGATTGCATCGTAAGGGGAAACTCTATGGGCGGCAGTGCGGTCCGGCCACGCGGTCCAGCCTCACGGGCCGCGCGGGGCTCGGGGTTCGACTTCCGTCACCGGTACCGGTACCCTGGCCTCTGGGTGAGGTTTTCGAGAAACGCTGTGGGCCGGGTGCTTACTCACTCACGGTGCGCGCGGAGCGCCCAAACCAACGAGCGCACCAGGCCAGGTCCGAACTAATCACCGGTGCGTTGACCTTCCGAGAAGGCGGCGGGGAGTTGGACGGGTGGGACTTGATGTACGCGACGCCCACGCCCTCTGACCCTGCCGCTGCGCGAGCCAAACGCACTCCAGCAGGCAGCAAGCGGGGCCCGTGCGGTTGGCACCGGCCCGCCTAGTGTGGAGCAACTTTCCAATCTCTCATGCAGTCAGCTGAGCGACCCAGGCATTGCCTGGCCGTAGGCATCAATGCAGTTGCCTCACGAGGCCGTGCGGCGCCCCGCCCCCGCCCTGCCCGGAGGGATCGGCGTCATCCATTTCACCGCCCCTCCCCCTCCCGGCCGGCAGCGGCCCGCGTGTTCGGTGAGGTGGCAGTCATAATCCGAAATCCTTTAAGCATGACAGCGTCGGCACGGCAGCGCACGCAGCCGTCGCACGCGCCGAGCGCTACCAGTGAAAGCGATAGCCGCCCCCCCACCCCCCTGCAGCGCAAACAGTGTCGTGCCCCGCGTGTGTCGCAACACCAACACCGCACGCGGCCGCGCGTGTTGCGCAAGTGGGGGCTCTATGACGGAGCGACGAGGACCACACGATGACAAAGTGAGGAGTCACCCCGAAAGTCCGCGCCGTGGTATCGCCGTCGCCGGGACTCGAACCGGGGAAGTCCACGCGCGCGGCGCGGCGGGTCCGCCATCAGCTGTGTCCTTGGTGGGCGGCAAAGCGCGTTGTGCTGTCCGCTCCCTAGGAACAGCTGTCCGCGGACCGGCGCGCCGCCGCCGAGCGTTTCAGGGGGCCGGTTCGTCGCCCTGTCTCTTTCGCACCCTTCCGCAGACCCCATGAGTGCGACAGAGACAGAGGGGCGAAAAGACTCTTCTGAATCGGTCGGCTGGTCACCAGCCCGCCTATCCCGTGATCAACATAGGCACCCAGGGTTACTTTCCCTGTGCGCTTGGGCCCGGCTGCGCCGGCTGCGCCCGTCTTGGCCTGGGCCTGCAGGCCTGCCGGGCCGCACAGTGGGCCGGGCGGGCAGGCCGCGGCGATGTCGGCGGCCCGGTGCTGCCATCTTCAGGAATGTACTTTCACTGGTCTACCGTCCGGACCGGCCCCGCTGGGGGCCCAGGCCTGGGAGAGGGGGAAGCCCCACGGTGGAGCCCCACCGGGGCCCAGCAGCACTGCAGTACCCAGCAGCTCCGAGCCGGCTCCCCGTCATCACTCTCATTCGCCTATTCATCATCGCCGCCTCGGCGGGAAGGGGAGGGACGAGGAAAGGGGGGGGGGGCACCAGGAGAGGGTGGACTCCAGGGCAGGCATCATGCTCGCGCGGAAGCGCCGCCCTCATGTGGAGTGCGCACGCGCTTGTGTGTCCAAGTGCGAGGCAAACTGCGGTAAGTGAATGTCGCTAGCTGGCGGCGAATTAAAATGGAGGCGTTCGCTCGCTCCTCTGACTCCGCCTTTTGTTTTTTTGCTATATTAGTATTTTTTGAAAATGGGGGTACTTGGAGAAAAAAAATTTAAGATCCATTGGAAATTTTTTTATTAATATTAGACTTGGAACAGCTTTTCTTTCAACAATAACTTTGGAGGTAAGTGACGCCCGGCCATCCATCCAATAACTAATAAGATTTTTTTTTTTTCAAATCCCAAAAAAAGCTTCAACACAGTAACTGATTTAAAAGTGAAAAAGAAAACAAAAATAGCACTAAACTAAAATATTTGTCCCCCACTGATCGATTGTAACTCGATAACCCTTCAAAATGCAACCCTGTACCTATCTAAGTTTAGTAACCACACAAATGCAACTTTTTGTCCAAACTAGGAAACAGGTACTTTGCCAACTGGGATATAGCAAGATCAAAAGTGCATGAGAAAGTCAGAGCTTGTTGGCTGGAATGTGTAAGAGGCTTCCTTTCTGATGAAATAAAAAAATTAGCCCCGGAAAGGAATAACAAAAGCAATTAGACTTGATTCTGCAGAGAATCAAACATTGGAACAGTATCACCAATTGAACTGTACCCTAACAGTACAAGAGCAACTCGTCTTACATTAAAAGAAGTGAGTTTAGTGTTTGTTGCATTTGTGAATGACTGACATAAGGTTAAAGCAATTACAAGACCCCATCCTTAACAGGCTAATCTGTTTTTGAAACATCAATGAATGAAAGTAAATTTATTACTATTATAATAGGACCACAAAGGTTTGAATCAAAATAAATATTCTTTCATTCAAAATATATTTGTAACATAATTAAATTGAAAAATAAAAATATTACAGGTACCCCAAATGAGCCAATTTCACTGGATTGATTAACAAAGAACAAAACATTCCCAAGTATCATAGAGTAATTCCTCTATAAACAATGATAGAACAACACACACCAGGCCCAAGAGCTTCATCCTGACAATTTTTGAACTACTCTCTGGCTCAGCAAAGGAAAACCTTGATCAGTATTGGATACCAAAGCCCTTTTGATCCAGTAAGCCAGATGTAAGTAAGATCAGGATACTGGCAATCTTTTAATTTAGAACATGTGTGCTGTTGGAATTTATTGAGCTCCTATCTACTGCTTCCTTGGCTGCTGGATGTTGGTGGGCCTGTCATGAGTGGGTCGAGCATCATGCGTTGGCAGAGGCTTGTTATGGAAGTGTTGCACAGCCTCAGTTGGGAAATCAGCACTTCCTTTTATCGGAGCACCTGACACTGTAGTCATTTTAGGAGGACTGAAACACAAAGAATTGACAAGTCACGGCTTTTGACCAAAATGGAAACATACGGATACTGTATAAAAAGTACCTAGTGACTGCAGTGAAGGTGTTGATGTGGTCATCACCTTCCTCAGAATTGGCGTCTTTCTCCGGCTTTTCCTTGGTGGATTTGTGCTGGGAGATTCTCATGCCCCCGGCTTTAACTGCAAACAGATAAATAAAACATGAGAAATGCCGATGAGCCACTTTTGACTCTAAGGTCCCTGATAGATAGTGGCTGATGCTTGCATAGCAACAATGCACAAGGAGTTGCAAAGTTACGTGTGCAAATCCAAAAGGCATACTTGCACATCACACTACACTGTAAAAAGTTTCTTAAGAGGGTGATATGAAAGACTTTATGAAATGTGCCTGAACGGAGATTAGGAG
This sequence comes from Stenchaetothrips biformis, assembly GCA_030522485.1. Classification (NCBI taxonomy): domain Eukaryota; kingdom Metazoa; phylum Arthropoda; class Insecta; order Thysanoptera; family Thripidae; genus Stenchaetothrips; species Stenchaetothrips biformis. The sequence continues at coordinate 2,698,451 of CM060091.1, read as the reverse complement.
AAAGAAACTGCTGCAGCACTTAACAGCGCAAGGTTGGGATTCATGAACACGATCAATATTATTTGATGGCAAAAATTAAATTGTTAGAACCAAAAGAGCTGAGGATATGGCAATTAATGTTCCATGTGCAGCAGATAAAATTATGGAAATTTACAATGAAATTGTAATAAAAATTCTTGAAGTACTGTGATAAGACCAGCACAATGTATTCCACATTTCATGAATCGTCTGTGTAAGTTGTCATCAAGCCACATTGACTGAAGGGCCTGCCCGCATTGACCGTCAAAAGTAGGCATTTCGTCTAGAAACGGACGACAGATGTTACGGTGGACGGACGGTGCCTACGTGACAAAGGGAACAAAAGCACTGTTTACGTAGCTTAAGCCCACATTCTTTTACCTGCTGGGGGATGACCCGCCTTCAAAGACGATTCCTCAGTTGATGACATGGCGATTCCTCCTAAACGACTGCTTACAAGGGGAAAAGACACCTTGATTCAAACGATAATCAACTTTCAATGCGAGAGGTGTCGTTTTCGATCCGCGTGCTCATGCGTGCTCCTCCTTGGTATGTAGGTGGTGTGTGGCTTCTTGTGGAGGCGCCGCTCGCTGGTGGTGAGAGTGGTGGGGGTGGACCTCAACACACTATGGCAAATCCTCCGATACACATTGAGTCCACTAGGACTCTACAGCCCCACTGCGAGAAGCTCTGGCGGCCACAGGCAAGTAATCTCCGGTTATTTTAAATTTTATCTTTGTGTCATGGAAATGTGTTGTGTTGCCTGTGTCAAATGTAATGAGCAGTGTGTATTAGGGGATTTTATAAACAAAGAAATTTTCTTCTTGCACTTCAAGTTATTTTTAATACTGCAATAGACACCTCACCATGAGACAGAGCTCAACACTGAGAACAGGGAAACACTGTAGAGAGGAACTTGGTAGCGCAGCAATAAATAAATAAGTCATCAATCAATGATACATGGGAAGCTCAAGTAAGAGCCACATACAAGTGCATCACCATTGATCATGATAATTGATCATCATTATCAACACTTCAGGGTTTCTCTAGAATGGGTTCAGTGATATAGTTCAGAGACCAAGTAAGATATAAATGTGTAATGTACATAAAACAAATTAGCTGATTAAAAAATTGGAGTGTTAACAGTGGAACTTAATTGCTTTGAAGTCGCGATTCTACTCGCTCGTCTGATCACATCACTGAACCCACTACACAGAGAAACCCTTCTTGGGTTTATTTGAGAGGGTAGATAAAAATAAGAGGGATGAGACTTAATATAGTTGAAGTCACCATTTCATTAAATGATGACTGATTGAGTACATATACACAATACATATAAAAGAATTGGTCACTATACTCTTGAGTTTCTTGCTTTCTTTCATTAAATAATTTGGTTTAATATTAAAAATAGCAAAAGAAAGAAAGAAAGAATCTCAAAAACCTTAAACTTTTAATTAACAAACTGTACAGCAATAAAATACTACATACACAAAATCCATAGATATGTATAGTACCAGACAAGATCTTTAACTATTTGAAAGTTTAAAAAATCACAAAGAGTTTTGCAACAGGAATGAAATCATGAAATGCCAATTCCAATGTAATTTGGCAGTTTGAATCAAATGCATTTGCACCCCCCACAAATCATGGGAACACTGTTATATGCAGTTTCCTAGTCATTTTTTCTCTGCTGGTAACTCGTTTGGCTCTTTCTTAAGATCTTGCCACACTATACAATTATTACAGACAAAGAGAGAAAGGGAGAAGAAAATAATTATCTGATAATTAAAAATCTTACATAAGCAAAATATTGCTTGCCCCAGAAAGGGATCACTATCACAACAACAGAAACACAAATTCTGCTGTATTCATCTGAGATTTTACTCAAATAAGATAAAATAACAAGAAAATGTTTAAAACCATTGGGACTATGTCATCTGGCTTACAGTATTCATAAAGACACATCTCTTTTAATACAGGAGGGCATAAGCAAGGCTTAAGATCACAATGAAATACTATTTCTCTAGTTTGATCAGTTAGTTTGGTTTAATAAGGTCATGGTAGGTCATCTATCTACCCAGGAATCTTCAACTTAATTTCATTACGATGGTTTTAAAATCATAACAACGAAAATAAAATGGGGGAACTGTCCAAATCATAAGGCAATAATAATAGAACAACGACTAAATGACAAGTTCAGTGCCACTAATCTGCAGACTGTTTGTCCGAATGCAATATCGCTTTTGGTTGACAAGATGTGGCTACTTTCCTCAGTCTAGATGGACTCACTTGCGCTGCGCATTCCTGACCATCACTTCCTGAACTTACAGGCCTCATATCACTGCCATCACCACTCTGTAGGCGGCAACTCAAAAGTCTCACAGGACTGCAAGGCTCATCAGGTTCAGGTACTTTAGCATTATTACTTCCTGATGCATCATCATTTTTGTTTTCACTAGTCTTTGTTGGTTCTAAGTTTTCCCCATCACCCTTTCTCCGTGATGCAGACACATTATCCATTTGAGAAAGTAAACTGAAAACAGTTTTCTTGACTGGTTTGGATACAGGAGAATCTTTGCTGCTCACTGGAAGAGAAGAAGCGGGCTGGCTTTCCTCTTCTTGCTTGGTGACTAAAGTAGCCCGATTTTTGAGAGATTGAGTCGCGATTCCTTTCACGTCAGACAACCGCGGGATACTGCCCAGAGCAACACTGCTGTAACTTCCTCTTCGCTCTTCACTACCAGACAGCTCTTCTAACACCATTGAAAGCGGAAGAGCAGCTGGATTATCTACACCTACAACTTTGACACTTCCTGTCAGTACCAGGCCCTCACCTGGGGGGAGAGATACAGATATGCTTCGTGTTTGATGATTTTCTGCACCAGAGTTAGTTGAAGGTGTTAATTTCAAAATGTTAACCGCCTCATCATAGATCTAGACAAAAACAGAACATAGTGTCAAACCAATGAAAATGATAATGAATATAATGGAAGAGAATGTAACAGTTATCAAAACACAAACCTCAGTGAATGAGACATCTAAAAAGATTTCCTGGAGGAAACGTCGAGCTTGAAGGCGATAATTGCAAGATGATAGACTTTCACACAAGTCAGAATATAAACAAATGTCATCAAGCATATGTGGGTTCTTTTGTTTTGAACTGATGGAGGTGGTGAGAAACAAGATTACCAAGCAGGCCACACAGGATACACGGTACATAGAAAAAGAAAAAATTCGAGACAAAACTTACTGAAGTAATGATTGCTGACATGGCTTCACCCAAATGGGGTTGCTCATGCACTCCACATGCCGCATCACTTCCAGACGCATTTTGGTTCTATTCATCGCTGTGCTCTCTTGTGTTGATCCAACTGTTTCTGTACTCGTTGTACTTTCCAAACTTCCGCCAAATGCCCCAACACTCATGGTTCGGTGTCGAGAAGGACTATCATTAGCTTCATTGGTTCCACAACTACTTTCTGTTTCTGAACGAAAAAAAAGGGCAAACTTAAGTAAAGCAGTCTAACAACCCCAGGATTTTCCATCATACTCTAGTTACCTGTTCTTGCACGAGCATGATATGATCCTGAAGATATCTTGCGCTCTCTGTGAGAAATAGCATGCTGCTGCTGGTGCTGTTGAGGCCGTACAGAACAAGCAAGACAAGTGGAAGTTTGGTGGCGATAGGTGCGCACTTCTGAATAAGTAAGACTTGGCCCTGAAGAGCGCTCGCGGTGTCGACGTGCATGAGACTGAGCTTTCTGACTTAGTGTACTTCGACCACTGCGCCTTGAACCCCTACCCGCAGCACGTTCCTTTTCAGAGCGATTTCCACCACCTTCCTCACTTTCTACTTCTTCGTCAGAATCACTTGTTAAGTGGAGACTCGGCACGAGCTCTGCCACATCTGAAAGAATAAACCACAATGTAAAAAATACAGGGCAAAAGCCACACCCATCACAAGCCAAATCAGTCAGAGATGGTACCTGACTCAGGTATTCGCTCACAATCGCTCTGATGGTCGGCAATATCTTCTTCCCTCCCTGCCTGTTGAAAATCTTGTCCAAATAAACTGGCAGAGGCATGCACAGTTTTGGCAGGGGTAGGATATAAACAACTTGATGACAGAGGCAAAGCAATCCCCATGTAGCACTGACTGAATTCTTTCAGCATAGTCCCAGTCTTGTTAGGAGAACCACTGGCCGTGGGTTCATCAGTGAAAATTTCGTCAGTTATCTTGGGGTCAAAATTTGCAAACCTGCATAATTAACAAAAAAAATTACACAAGGATAAGCAAGACAAAAAAAATTAAAAAAATCAAACTGAGATATGAAAAGTTTAACTCACACTTGATGTGGTGTAGATTGCCTATCTAAGCTTCTAACTTTCAAGCGGCGCATAGAACTAAGGATTGAAGAGGAATGACGCTCTCGATGAAGTGAAGATGAGTTTGAAACATTAAGATCATCAAGAAAATGGTCAGCTGCACTAAGTGAGTTATGGAAATTAGAAGAAAGGTTTGGAAGTTGCGGTCGTTGCAGGCTTTGTAAGGAGCGAAGAGTGGCATAATCAGCAACATCTTGTTGACTTAGACGTGAACTCATAGCAGAATGAGTAGGGGATTGATGATCTAAAGCTATGATTCCTGTACCAAAAAAAAAAACCCAAAAAAAACAATCAGAAAAAAAATCATCTGAAAACACATGAGGTGCTACCTAGGATTTATGCTGTACCTTGAAATGAAGTCCTCCTTGTCTTCTCTTCTTGTTGAAGTGATGTTAGAGGAGTGACAAGTGGTGTTGGTGCACCACTTAAGTTTGCTGACTTGAGAGTATTTAAGGATGTAGAACTTGGAATAGGGCTTAGAGTCTGCACTCTGTCACTAAAAAAAATTGAAAAAAATATTTCAATGAGGTCCAAATGAGAACAATGTCAAATGAAACAAGCACCAAAAAAAACTGTATCATTTTTTCATACCTTGTTTGTTTCATACCAGTTGAATCACAAGAATAGACACCACTGTCAGAACCACTGTTTGATCTAATTTTAACGTCATCAATGGTCTTAGAATGATTGCCTACACTGGATGCATCTTTCCCAGGGATAGAGCCTGTAGTGTGAGTCTCTGTGCCAATTGTTCCAGTAGATGATGAAGTTAAAACTGAAGAAGGAACAGGAGACCCTGTCACTCGCTGAAGATGCGGGCTTCCAGATTGACTCTCACTCAGGCTGCGTTGTTGTTTTCTGGGCCACTCCGGAGCAACCCTCTGATGTGGTAAAGTACAAGCTTTCCTGCTTGGTGCGTCGCCTGAGGATCATAAGCAATTTCGTTGAGGTGACTACTTGCAATACAGTGAGGAGCAGCTGTTTTAAAAATGATCCCTACCTCCCATGGGGGATGCTTCATTCCAAAATTGAACCCCACTGTTAGAAAAAGAGTCATCCCACAAGGAACTATCATCCTCTTCAGTGACAACACTGCTCTCAGTCTCTGTCTCATCAGCAATAAGAAGTGTTTGAGCATCATTGTCCTCTTTGGGTATCAGTATGCATGAGCTTGATGGAGGTAGGTTTTCGTGAATTACTGGCCAGCGCTCGTGCCGGTGGTGCCTTACAGTTACCCAATCTGGTTTACAATACAATGCAAATAATTAGAAAGGACAAACTAGATTGATTTTTTTTTTGTGAAGTACAAACGTAAAGTTGTGTCTTACCCATCAAAGACAGGAGGTCAGCACCAGCAGCTGTGGTAGCAACAAGACCAATTGCGTAAAATGCGGTGGCACGAATTGAATAGACAGGGCAACTTTGTGCAATCACTGCTAGAGACTGGATTACACCTTCGTTTGCCATCCACTCAAAGCCAGCAGTACTGGTAGCTATATGGCCAACTGCCCACAAAGCTGCTTTGAGCTCCAATATTTCTTGATCATTCCTGCACTGTTGGTTTTTAACCACCTTAACAGAAAAACATTTAATAAGGAACAGATCACACAAAAACGCGCAGCCCTGCACCAAAATAATGGGTTCTTACCTTCAAGAGAGAGAGCACTCTAGTATCTTGGTGAAGAACCTTACATCCTTGTGAGAGTTGAGATAGTTGTCCATAAAGATGAGGAGGAACAAATACATCTTTGACTGAGTGCTTGGCAGAGCTAACACGCCTGCTGTACAGGCCATCTTCACCCCTTTGATGTAAAGACAATGAGTCATGAATCTCACCCTCTAAAAAGCGGACATACCTAAAATTTTAAATAACACAGGTCAGAATATTGAAAAATTTTAAACCAAAAAAATGTAGCATGAAAAAAATCAAACCTGTAATTAAACTCAACAGCCCAAAAGTCCATTTGAGTCGACAAAAATCCTCTTTGTTGCAAGTAGGAAAATCCACTTGGTACAGAGGCCAGTCGTATCTCAATAAAAAGTTCTCTTTCAACATTGGAATTAAATTTAGGTTGCAGATCAGCCAGAGATTGAAGAAATATCTGTAGTAAAATTTCAAGAAATTAGAAAAGTACTTTCACTATAGTAAAAATTTTATGGACAAATAAGTTTTAACTTACAGGTTCATCACATGCTTCATCCAGAATGTTCAAAGCGGCTAGCCTGACCGACTTACTGGCGTCTTTTACTTGATTTATAACCAGAGATAAGCCCCATTCATGAAAGTTAGGAACACGAGCTCGAAGAAGCACTACCATGAACTGAGTGGCATAAAGACGGGAAGATTCCGAACCCGATTTCAACACAGTTTCTAAAATTTGTCTTGTCAAACCAGGGGTAGCATAATCCAAACTTGAAATGACAAGTTTGATATAACAGTCATGAATAGTATTAACAACAAGACGATGAAGTAAAGTCAGGATTCCACACGATTCTAAAAGACTCAAGCCTTTTTTACTTTGACACAAATGACCAATAAATAGAAAGTAGTCCTGACACAAATTATTGTTCATATGGTGTGGACTAAATAAACAGTCGTGAGCACTTTTGGCTGAGAGTATTTCTTCCATCTGTGAGTGGATGTCTCCAAGCAGTTCACCAATGAGACGGGACCCTTCAACTTGCTCGGCAATTAAAAGGGCATCAAGCAGTTCTATTCCAGCAAGAGTGAAAGTATTCGCATTTTTTCTATTGCCTCCTAATTCAACTCGGCTAAAACGGTTATTGGTAGGTTTGTAAAAGTGAACCAGCCGCTTCACAAAAGTTCTATGATTGGAGTCCTCCATTTTCAAAAGAATATCACTTTTACTTTTGAGGATAGAACGCACGATTTCCCAGTTCCAAGAATAAGCATCCTTGGACACCAAGACACCGGATTCCTTGAGTGCTTCTTCAGATTCCTTAGCAAGCATTTGCTGTAATTTGGATTTTGAGTATCTTCCACGGGTTGCAATTCCAAGAACACTTTCACTGAAACGGCGAGGACGTCTTGAACTTCTTTTTTTATCAGTGTTACCCTTTACCATAGTTCCTAAAAAAATAAATCCCCATTAATTCGCCATCTTCAGACATTGAAATCAGTGGCTCTGGTAAAAGTCTATTACACAAAACAAACCTGTTGGATCAGAAGAAAGAGATTCTTCTCTAGCAGCTCTCCTAGCTTCAGAATGAAAACGACTGGATGAATTTAAAATTTGAGCTAAAAATAAGGAAGCAGGAGCAGGTCGACGTTTCAAAAGTCTGTGCAACTGATTCATGGCTGTCACAGATGCTTGAGCTTGTTGCTGGTTTGCTTTAGTGACAGTTAAGGCAGGCTGCACAGCTTCCATGATTTTATGGTAAGTGTGTTTAGCACTGGAAGAAGAGGATGCATGGTCTACTGGTGAGGCACCGACAGCATACCACATAAGAGAGGGTAAGGGTGGTGTGATATTGCAACATTGAGGAGGGAGAAGTAAATGCATCATATGCAAAAGTTGACCTGAAAAACAAGTGACTTGACTAATTAATATTTGCAAGGTAAATGGATATCGATGAATATCAGTAAAATTAGACAACAACAATAACAAAAAAAAGTGTCCATACAGACCTAACAGAATAGTAGCTCTGACAGAAAGGAAAGTATCTTCTGCAACAATCACCTCAACTATAGCTGCTAAAAGGCCAGCATCAAGAAAAGCTTGAAGAAGGGCAGCCAAGTGATTAACCACTATATTAGGTCTGGAAAAATCACACAAAATTAATAGAGTCATGATAAAGGTTTGTTTGAACATTAGGCAACAAATCTGTAGGTTGCTCATTACCTAAACTTGGAGAGGTGTGGCAGAACCCCTTTCCCCTCTGCTGCTATGAATCCTTCATTAAGGCGCCAGCTGTCCTGGGGATGTGATGGATCAACTGCATCCAAAGCTACACTAAGTTCATCTGTCCATTCCGGTAAAGGAATTCCAAGAAGATCATAGAGTAGATCCAAAACAGCTTTCTACAGGAACAAAGTTAAAGTTAAGTGTTGATTTAAAATTTTTAAATAATAAAACAAACAACAAAAAACATAAAAAAGTAAAAGAAGAACTTACTCGTATCTCTAATTGTTTAAGGTACAACACATCAACAAGAGCACGCAGACCCGAATTTTCAGAAGGGTTGCAGAAGTGCAGAAATCCTGGCCATGACCTCAGAATTGACAATAAAGCAACATGGCTTGAATATAGCCTCAAGTCCCGCTCTCGAATCTCCTTATCACTTCTGCAGAAAAGGAGAAGGTAATGGTAACAAGCAATGTTGGCTTGATACATTATGAAATTCGAACTCCTTCTACTAGATACACTCACTTGGCCTTATCAGCAGTGCCCTTAGAAAAATAAAAATCACAATACGGCTCTGCAAAACATTGCAAGTCAATGCGTGCTGCTGCTCGAGTTTCTGGTCTGTCTAATAAGTGTAATAAACACCCAACAAGGGACTCAGAAACTTTGGGAAGTCCACAGTCAAGAATATTTCTGACAAGAGACGTTATGCCTCCACATTTGATAAATAAAAATGGATTCAGAACACCTGAAATTTTAAAATAGTGATGAAAATAGTAACAATGAATGCCAATTTCATAATGAGTAATAGATTACTACATACATATTTCACATAACACAGCAAGGGAAGCACGTAACATTCGATCATTTGCTTCTGTAGCCCCATTTGCAAGCGAAATGAGGCATCGCAAAAGAGAAACAGGAAAATTTGACGGACTGATAGCAAGAAACCTGCGCATGATACGCATAGCTTGTATCCTTTCCAGGTCATTCTTGAGTGCAAGATCCAGGCTTCTAAAAATAAAAAAAATCAACAAATTTTTATGCTACCACAGCAATTCAAAACAAGAATAGGTTCCCTTATAATCACAGTGTACTAACCTTGCTATGAGGCTAGGAATCTGAAGCCTAACTAATATACGGACATCGTCCTCATCTGTGATGAGATAGCGGATGGCCCTCAAGCCTGCAGCACGAACTTGAGTTGCTTCATGTATCAAACTTGCCCTTAAACTATGAAGAAAAAAAATAAAATGAAAATTAGAATTTCCTATTAATAGAAAAGAACTTATCAAAAGACTATCAAAAATTTACCAGCAGAGTAATTCTTCTTTAGTGTAGCCTAAATGAGTATGATTAATGCTTGGTTGACTGACTAGCTTGACAAAAGCATTTAAATAACCTAGCCTCTTTCCCTCAACAATGCCATGTCTTTGACATACATGATTAAATATTTCTTGAATATTTTCTTTAGGATCTGAAACAGAGAACATAGTGAATGAAAATCGTGTTAATAACTTTCAGTTTCATCAAGTCGTGAGGTGTGACAATACTTCATCACGCTAAGGTTATTAGAATTAATATGTTTCACTAAATACACAACACTGAAGTGAGATTATTACCACAATGTGTGTTTAATTAAAGTAAGTAAACTGGCAAGTAAAGTAATAAAAACTGTCACACTGACTCCATACTCAAGAAATAAAAACAAAACACTTTGCCACATATCTACATACACATTGAAAGGATTGAATCTGAGCCAATGTAAGAAAATTTTAAAACATAATTGAAAGGTGATCTAGAATATCAATTTTGATTAAATACATAACTATATAAGTAAATAAGAGAGGACACAATGTCAAAGTCCAAACATAACAGGGAAGGTACAGAACGAGTGGAACCGTACAATATATGACGTACACGAAGACAAGATGACAGGATGTCAAAGTATAAGTAAAACCAACAACCGGTGGGAAAAATCAAGGCTTTTAATGATAAAAATCGACTCAAATAAGGACACGATGATTACCTTTGGACAGGTCGAGTTGAACATTCTCGTCATCACTGTCTAGACGATCTGTGGGAAAATGACATAGGTTGTATCCGGAACTAGCAGCGGTTTGAGAGAAAAAAATGGTTCAAGAAGACAGATTTTGAGCGACTTACTACGATTAAATCGGCCTGATCGAAGGCTTCTTCCTCGAATCATCCAACTTGCGATCGCCATTTTCCATTTTATCGTGCGTCCTTTGTTTTCTGTTGGTGTTCCTGTCATCCTTATTTGCAGTCACAGAGGAGACTGTGTATATTCTGTTATTTGTTTACGTTTTCTGCGTTTGTGGAACGGTTGTTGTGACTTTTTGGTAATGGGGGGTGGGTAGCTTTCGTAGTTTTAATGGTAGAAAAAAAATATGTCATTTTCCTCAAATGTCAACGTTTTATTCGTGTGCATCGTTATATCATCTGCTTTGCTGTACTACCTGAGCCTGTCATTCTTCTCTGTGTCAACACAAGTTGCTCATACCCATTTAAAAAATGAATTATCCACTCACAATACGAGTCTCAAGAACGATCTTACACATGTGGACAGTCCGGAGAGGTAAGAGAAATCACAACATGGTGGAACAGAGACCTACATGATACCTTTCTGTGTAATTGTGGATGTCTCCCGTGGCAGATGAATGATTTGGAAAATTTTCACCATACAGCTTTCTTTAACTTTTTCTTTGAGCATTGTTCTAAAACTAGTCTTTTGCTTGTGACACAAGTTCTTTTGTTTTCCAGGTTTCCAGAAATCGTTGTGGCTGTTGTAGCATGTGGTGACCGTTTAGGAGAGACGCTGACTATGTTGAAGTCAGCTCTCATATTTACAGAATGGTGGCAACCCTTAAGATTTGTTATATTTTCTGACGATGTTTTAATGCCTAGTTTTAAGGAAAAGGTCAGTAAACTAATATGTAATTTATTTTTTTTTCTTTAAGTCTTCAGGATATTAACTAGGTCATCATAAAACTCTGTTACTGTTTTCAGCTTACCGAGTGGAAATTACTAGTTAATAATACCTTGGAGTTTGAATTACATCCAATAACTTTTCCCAAGAAAGGCAATGCTGAAGAGTGGAGAAAACTTTTTAAACCATGTGCTTCCCAGAGACTTTTTCTACCTGTTTGTATTCCTTGATGCCTTTTAAAGTTGCCGTATAAATTTAATTATTTTCCCAATAGCCATTTCTTTTTATAAATTTCCAGGAAATTTTGAAGCAGATGGATTCTGTGTTGTATGTAGATACGGACACACTTTTTTTATCCCCACTCAAACTGATTTGGAAACATTTTAAAGCCATGAACTCATCACAAATGGCTGCTTTGGCTTTTGAGCATGAAGACCCTAACACTGGGTGGTACAACAGATTTGCTCATCACCCGTTTTACGGTCCATATGGTGTGTACAGCCCTACCTTAATTCATGAACATTATTCCAACTGTTACAGTAATCCAATACACGATTTTTATCAATTAGGTGTCAACTCTGGTGTTATGCTCATGAACTTAACACGCATGCGGGAGTTCCACTGGGAGGATTATGTTATTCCTGTTTACAAGGAATTTAAGCTAAAAATCACGTGGGGTGATCAAGATATTATTAACATAATTTTTCATTACTATCCACGTGAGTATTTTACCTTATTATGGCTGGTTTTTGGATTTCACTTCATCACCTAACATTTATTTTTTTATCTTGCCCAGACAAATTATACATTTACTCGTGTCGATTCAATTACCGCTCAGACCATTGTATGTACATGAGTGTTTGCAAAAGTGCAGAAAAGGAAGGAGTTGCAGTTCTTCATGGGTCTCGTGGAACGTTTCACTCAGAAAAGCAACCTGCTTTCACTGCAGTGTATCGAGCTTTTGAAGAAGTAAGTATACACACAAGGGATGCTTTCATATGAAGGCATTTTTATTTTTACATTAAAACTGACTCCTTTTCTCAGTACCAGTTAGGCACTGACTTGAATCTACATCTGGAAAGACCACTTAAAGCTTATTTGGAAGACACCAGTGGAACAAACTGTGGCCAGATTCGCCACATTTTCACTCAAGCCATGGAAAAATACATTTTACATTCTACGGTGTTCCCATGAATTGCAGCAAAGATTGTCATCATAGGAAAGGTCAGGTTGACAATGCACAATTTTGTTTTGTTTTCATTGGAAAGTGTTCCAGTAATGTAAATGAAAGGCAACATCAAAGAAATTGAAGCAATATTTTAATATTTTCTGCGTTTCTCATACTTTCCTGCCGCTCTCCCTGCTTTGTAGGTGGGTGTATGGGATACTCTTGCACCTCTAAAATTGACTGAGTAAGGAAGTAAGGCTGGCTGCCTCAAGTGAATGCCTCTAGAAAACGGAGTCCACACGCGGAAAGACATATCTTCACATCCACTTATAGAAACCCAACCTGAAACAAGAAACGACAAAATTAACAACATTAGCTAACATAACATAGTGAATATGCTCCCAAGCATCCTGCAGCTATTGGCAAACTTACCTGCTGAGGAAAGAACAATATCAGCAGAGCATTCCTTCCAGCCGAGGCCTTTCACTTCAATAGGTTCTTCTTTGGCCTGAAGACCAGGCCAGTCTGCAAGTCTTTGTGGTCCACCACATGGGACTGCTAGCAGCTCTGACCCCAGTAACTGTTTGTACACATCTTCAGCTTCTTCAGTTTGTACAATGGATACTGGCAGATGATTAGAGGAAAAAACTGCAATCCTTTAAAATTTGAGGAAATGCATAAGAAATCATAGCATAATGTATGCAAAAACAGATAACTTTTAAAAATCACTACCTGACTGAATTATTAAATGATGCACTTAATAAATCAATCCGACCCAAGCCTGCAAGAAATAGACTCCTCCCTGGTTTTAACATAAAAAATCTTGGAAGAATGGCAGCCTTAGGGATCACTTTAACCAGTTCCTCTGTTGTGAGAATATTCAATATCTGTTAAAGAGATTGTCTAATTACAATCAAAACAGCTAGTAATAAATGATTTTAAAGTGAAAGAAATTCAAATAAAATGGAAACCTGATCTGGATGCATCACTCCAGGCGTATCATAGCACCAACGACTCTTTGCAAATTGGTAATCGTTCTCATTAATACCAATAAGGGACTCCTTATCATGCCCTATAGAATATAGATCAGACTGTTCATTGATTTTCTGTGTAAATGTTTTACCTACATAGTCTGAAGAAAAGAATGGGAAAAACTGATGGGTTACTAAGTATTTAGTATGTAGTTCATCACTGAGAGCATTTTGTCTTTTTTCACAAAATGAAAAATTAGTTTCAGGAGTGGTATCACTTACGCATAAAAGACGGCATGTGGTACATTCTTTTCCTTTGAAATTGCTCATTCTGTAATTGCTTTTCCTTCTCAAATTTGCGTTTTTCTGATAGTAGTCGTTTCCTACGCAGAGCTAATCTCCATCCTTCTGGTCGCAGGACTGGAAACTGTAGAAACTATTCGGTCAAACGAATCCAAAAGAGTACACTTTTCAACTGATACCCAAGCACACCTAAAACACACCTTAAGTAAATTGAGTGTTGTACCAGGCCAAATTGAAGTGGTTGCTCTTTGCACAAGATTCATAGCTTGGGTTTTGCAAAAGTCTGATTGCAACAGTCTGTTGAATAAAGTAGACTTTCCAACATTAGTGCAACCAATCAGGAAGACATCACCTGAAATCGTGGTAGTGCAACACAAAGTGAGATTATTGCTAAATTAAATATGACCAATTTATAATATTAGAAATGAATGAAAATTTAAAAAGGCTTACTTTGGTATTCCCAGAGTTCATGAAGCTGTGTGATGAGATCTTCAACACCAAAACCTGTGTGAGCACTCACAAGGGACACATGCTTGATATTTGATTTATCAAGGCCCATTTTATATACATAAGTCAACAAAGTTTCTCTCCAGTGGTCAAGATATCCCCTTTGATCACCAGGAATTAAGTCAATCTTGTTTCCAACAATTATTACTGGACGTTTATTGCCTACAAAACCAAAGAAGGAGATTAAAAAATTATGTCGATAAGTTGTTAAATAATTTTATGTTGGTACCAGACATTACAAACCAATGATGTCCATGATTCCAGGCCAAATACTGCAAGGAAAATCTAACATGTCCACCATCAGTATTGCTATGGCTCGTTTCTCTTGTATGCAAGAAAGAATTTCTGGATACTCTTCTGGTGAAACACTAACATCAAGAGCAACATTAAATTCTTTCAAGAAATGGCACCGTTGGCATATTAATGACTTCAATTCTTTAATACTTCGTTTAGCAAACAACTCTTTAGGCAAATATCCTGGGATTGAATGATCCTAAAAAATAAAATAAAATTTTTTTAAAAAAATTTCTTTTTTAAGGTTTTTTTTTTTAAAGTTAGCGAAAGAGACAAATTTACCTGGCAATGTAATAGAGCTCCACATCCTCCACAGGGTACATTGCTGACAGGTTCCTCTGGGTCTGATGATCCATAATTTATATCTGAAGAAATTGAATTATAATCTTGTGAATCTTCAGTAAAAAGATCATAGTCACTCATCCATTGTCTCACTGCAAAGGAATAATAAAGGAAACTTGAAATCACCTTGGACTGGTTGATGGTAAAGCTAAAACGTTTTACGTCACTTGAACTTACTTCCTTTTCGTCTCTCCGCAAATTTCGTCAACAGTTTGTTACGATGGGTCAAGTAAGTATCTTTTTCTGTTTGCTCTTCTCTATTGTTTCCAACTATGCTTTCTGCATATGGATAAGTGGGGGGTCCGTCCTCAGTTTCGGTTACCTCATTATTTTCATTCATGACAGGCTCAGTATATTCATCAAGAAGCTTTAAAGTGAGAGGTCGTGCAGATGGCGAGCCATTGGTCATTATATCGGCGGTGTGTTTATTTTTTAATTTTTTCTCAATATACTTCCGTTTTACGAATGAAACTTCTGGGTCATGCTCCCACAGTACAGTATTGAATATTCTTTCTTTCAGAGGTTTGTCAACTGGATCATAAGTTGAAGTTCTCTTCGGGCCTATATCTTCTTCTGAAGTACTCATTTGCCGAGAATCGTTCATGACTAGAGTTCTGTTCAAGGAACAGAGACGGCTAAATTTCCTCCAAGATGAAGGGTTGACTCCCATCTTTAGCATGGACATGGCTAAAAAGAATGTGTCAGTGCACGTGAAATATCACTGGATGATGACAAGAAATCCGTAAAACGAAAAGTTACAACAGCCGAGCTGAAAGATTATTGTCGCATACTTGTTGTGCGGCATAAACTGTAATAACTTGAAGCTTAGGTTAAGAACTGTTTAGGACATGTTTAGAAATGTAAAGAGACGTCTGCCATACACATCAGCGCCGCGTGATGAGAAATTTAGAGCCTCTTTTTCCGCTGCTATTCGCAAGACGTTTCGAAGTGACCGTTGAACCATCAGTGGGTCTAGACATATATATAGTTGGTTGTCTATGGTTAAGCGGTATTGCCTCTATTTTACCGTGGACAGCCCTCTTTGATATGTTGAAGGTTAAATTTTTTAATCAATGAAAACGAAATTATTTAAAGTCTTACAACGTATGAAGTTTGTTTTATCCCGCTAACAACCGCTAACGGAACTTGTATTCTATTTCCGCTGTTTGTCTATCTTTTTTCAGCACACACCTTTCGACAGAGAAGCAAGGCCGGTAGTTCATGACTTCCCCGCTTCGAGGGCGCCAGCGCCAAGCGCCACTGTCGCGACGCGAGCGAGCGGAGCGACGCGTAGCTTCCATTTTCCGTCAGTGGAAAAGGATTTGTCCATTCGTAACTCCATGTAGTTATTTTGTGAGCCGAAGAGTTGTGCTCGAAAGTTTTCGCCGAATTTGCTGTGATTGCTGGTATGTACTTGCGTTTATTATTTTTCAAAATATCTGTGACCGCCGACAGACATTTTCAAAGCGCTGCGATCAGTTATGGACCTTCCTTCGATAGGAGGGATAACTGACATCCTTTTCGATTGCGTAGCCACCTAGAAGATCCAAATATTGTGGTAGGGTTATGCTAGCAGAAGAACAGCAATGTTTACCCGTTGATTAATTTTCCGGAGAATAATGTACAGTTCTCTTCCTTGTAGTTTTACTCGCCGTATTGGTTAATTTCGTCCCAATTTTCATGTAATCATGGTCAGCTTGTGACGGTGTAGCTTTTATGTCGTTTTGAGTTAGCGCGGGAAATGGAAATGGTTAATATTGACACCAAAGACACGTCCTTTTTTATCATTTAGTGCCCATGATTTCAGCTCCTATGGTTCTTACATGACGTCTGGTCATTAGTTTTAAAGTGCGCGCTCTATATATTTGTGTTATGGGCGCCTTAACCTATTGCTGCTTTCAAATTTGTGTAAATTATATTTCTGCTGGGAGGTCGGAAATTGTGCGTCACGTTTTTCTTCTCTCGCGCTCTCGTCTTGCATCTCTCTTTAATTTTGTTATGTGTTTCAATTTGCAGCACCACAATCTGCAGTCATGGAGGAGGAAGGAATAGATCCTTCTACAGTGAATCGCAATCCAAAAGTTATAAAAGGTATTCATTTTAACAACTTAAATTGACACGTTTTCTTCCTAAGATATCAAATTTCATGCTGATTTTTCTTTTCCAACAGCAGCCCAGGAGGAAATTTCATGTATGGATGTTTTGGTTTGTGGAAAATGTCATGTTGTGTTCCACTTCATTGAAGAGTTTCAGGAACACAAGGAAAAGAATGAATGTGGCTCACCAGTGTTTAAAGCTAACCTTTCGGTATGTAATAGGGTAGTTACTAAATTTGTATGTGGCTGGTTTGCTCAGGTTATTTATCATTATTCTCTATTCAGGAACCAAAGCCCCAAGTCTGGGCCTTTCTTTTGTGGAAGAGCTCTCAAGCAAAGCCCTGTGGTAAATATATCTCAATTGCTTTTGATTGCCTTCCCAATCTTGACAAACTTGAAATAATTCTGTTACTTTTCTGCTACCAGGTGATGGAGATCAAGTCAGTTCATGGAAACTGTATCAAAAATGGTGTAAAATGCCAGACAACATTCGAGAAGCTTGGATATCTGCTGGGAAAGCAATACAAGTGTCTACTACGTTGGCCAGTGCAAAAATGCAGGAAGTTAAGTCACCCCTGGCAAAGGGTCCTGTCATGCAAAAGCCAGGTTTGTAGTTATAATGTCTTTTTTGACTCTGGGATTAATAGTTTCAACAGGTGATAACAGTTGTGGTTTCTTATCAAATTCAGGAATTATTCGCAAAGTCATCAAAGGGAAGCCTCTCACAACCACTGCTTCCATTCATGGTAGTGTGGAAAAATTAGCCGAGAAAGAGGAAGACTCAAAGACAGATGATACTAAGGTACGTAGTAAGGAGCCTTGAGGTTTTCACAGGCTAAAGTGCTGCTACTAATTTGTCCTCTCTGTGTGCAGACGGAAGATGCACCTTCCAAACCAGAGAATGGCAACACTGAAGTTGAAGCAACAGAGCTGAATATTAAGGAAGAGCAGGTGAGTGAAGCTGAACTGGCATTTGAGGATGAAGATGAAGAGGAAGAGGAGCGCCTTCGCAGACTTGAGGCTGGCGAAAGTATTGAAGAAATTGACAAGACTGTTCAGCGACAGCGGCAACAATCATCACATTCAGCTGTCCTCAAGGTGCGGACAGTTTGCTTTTTGCATGTAACATAAAAACAACTGTACAAAATGGAGTTGGTACATTAACACAGTGAATTGTTGTCATAAGTATAGTGTAGTGGTTAGATTGCAATGCCCCTCCATTATGTATCTGTTCTTTGAAAAGATGCACCCTATTATATTTTGGGAATTAACCATTCTATTTTTTTTCCCCCCAGAAAAAGACTGATGGTGAACCTAAGATCACACCTCTGCTGAAGGCAAATACTGAGAGCGAAGAAGAATATGTTGTTGAACGAATTGTCTCAAGACGTTACAATATTAGGAAAAAAGCTTATGAATATTTTTTAAAATGGGAAGGATATTCTGAGTATGTTTCTTTCTCAATTTTCTTTGTTTTGTTGTTGAATTCAGTTTATGTGTACCAATTTTTTTAAATTTCTGCTTTTTTCACAGTCAACAAAACACGTGGGAACCAGCTGAAAATCTTGCTGATTGCAAACATCTTCTTGACAACTTTGAACGGAACTTAGCCAAACAGAAGCAGTTGCAGGCACAGGGAAAGGATCCCATGAAGAAGGGTCCTTCAGGTCTTCCTTCGGGACCCAAGATGATTACCGCAGATATTTCTGCCACAAGCACCCCAAAGCCTGAAGGTTCACCTGGTAGAGGCCGCCCTGTACGAAGTAGCAAGAAAAAGGCTTTGGATCAGGTCAAAGCCTGGTGTGGATCTATGTCAACAAAGAAAGCAGATGAGGATGGATTACGAGAAGGGTCAGACTTGTCTGATTTTGAAGATGGTGCCCGTAAAACAAAGCGATCATCTGAGAGTGAAGACATGAGTCAGTATGACGGATTATCTGCTGATGAGCTCCCTGTGAAACGACGCAAGAAAGAAGATGAAGAATTCTTATCAGTTCGTAGAGGGCCAGGTCGACCACGTAAAATATTGAAACTCAATGGGGATTCTCCTGTTAAATCGGATTCAGCGAGTCAAGAACTAGCCAAGTCATTCCTTGGTAATATTCCTGTCATTCATTTTAAAGTGTGTTACACCTATAAGATTGTGCTGTAATACTCATTGATTTTAAATATTTTTTTTTAATGAAGGTGAATTTATATCTGGACTGGATGGTAATTCTGGTAAAGGTCCAATAGTTCTTGGGAAGAAACCTGATGGTACTGCAATGTCTCCTTCTCAGCAACCTGTCTTGGTCGCAAATTCCAAGGGAGTTGTGAAGGTGGATCCACGTACCATGCCCAACATATCCTCTGGTGTTTATATTATGTCAACTAAGCCTGGACCCAATGGTGGCAGTGGACTAATTAAAATAGACTCACCAAATGTCAAAGTTGTCACTGGTAAGCAAATCCAATTGGAGAGTAACATCTTTCTGTAAACTCACAACTATATGCCGAACTTGTATGGCAAGTACTGTAACATTTCTATCATTTCTAGGAGCAGGTCAGAAGCAAGGGGGAATCATGGCTGTGAAAGATGCCAAAGTTGATGCTGATGCTGGAGAGAGAACGTCTCCCATCAAAACAACTGTTCTTGGCAAAAAGCTTACACCGATATCATCTGTGTCAGCAAGCCCTATGACTCCAATGAAGATGATGCCGAAGTTGGTATCGCCTCAAATGAAAGGAGGCCTCATTAAAGTGACCCCGAGCCCTCGAACCACCACCCCCTCTGCTGGGGGTCTGGCGGGCGTGGCAGGGCCGCGCCCCCTCATCTCGCCCTCCGTCAGGCCAGGCCTCGTTCGAAGCGGCCTGGCGTCAGTACCCAGGCCGGCCGTCGGGTCACCCAGGATGCCTACCGTCCTGGGCGGGGCGCGCGGCGGTATCAGGCCGGTCCGGCCCAAGCAAGCCTTGACTGTGGCCGGTGGTCGAGTGGTGCCTTCACCCTCTCCGCTGGGGTCGGGCGTCAAAAGTGGCATCCGGCCCATCGAAGCCATGTTGGGCACTGGTGCCCACACCCCCACTTCTAGCACCACCGCTTCCAACGTAAATATACAGGTGACTGATTTGAACTGAGAAAAAGTCTTCAATTATTGATAATTTTCAGGTTTCAGTACATTAATAGTTCTGAACTCAATGCTTTTCTCATGGCAGCTTACTAAAGTATGCTCTTTTCTGCAGTCGAAACCTGTCCTCGGGAAGAAAGAAGATGTAGTGACGCTTTCCAAGAAAGAATCGGCTAGTCTACTGGTGAGCTCTGGTTTGAAAACGAAAACGGAGCCACTGAGGGGAGGAATGAGGGGACGTGGACGGGGCCGAGGCGGCCACGTCGTTAGTGCAGCACCGGTGAGGACTGCATTTGTTGCTCTTTAACTATTTAGTGAGCAATCATGAATTATCCTTGCTATTGGTTGACTGTTGGTTACAGTTTTGAGTTTGACTTTTCAGGTAAGAAGCCTAGAAGACAAGTCCAAGTCACAGTCCAATGAAGCCCTAAACTCTGAGCTCACAGAGGTAAGTTTCCCCGCTAAAACTAAAAACCTAGCTCTCAAGGTTTATGCTAGAGTATCAGTGTTTAAAATCTCATTCTTGTGTTAGTCTCAGTCCAACAGGCATATTATTTTTAAATCTTTATATCCTAACTAGGAAATAATAAAAATTGAACACTGTTTGGACTGTAACACCTGGTCATAGTATCATTGGAGTGTGTTTTTTTTTTCTCTCCTTAAAACAAACAAGCACCTGGTGCTGGGACGTGTATGTGGGGCTGGCTTAATTCTCCATTTGAAATTGCATCTTCATTTCTTTGCTTATGCAGCTTGCATGTTTTTTTCTTTTTTGCTTACCTACAATAGAATTTTTCTTAAGTCCTTTTCGTTTACTGGCACTTAAATTAATTTTAATTAAGGGAAGCTCATTTTCATTTCTTCTAAAAATCAATAGCCCTGATAGGTTGTTTTCTTTGGAAAGGTCAAATTAATGCACGTGGTCTAATGTGTCATTACATGTTTGTTTAGGACCGTTCAGCTGAATCAGATTCAGAATCAGACTGTGGTCTCCAAGATGACTTCCCGACAGGTGAAATGCCCCCACTTGAACCTGCCAGCCCAGAGAGACCTCTTACTTTATGTCCTTTGACGGGCAACATCCTGGCTCGAGCAGAAGGCGAGAAAACGCCTCCACCAACTCCTCCACCAGAGCCTGTACCAAGTCCTCAGCCCGCTCCTCCTCCCTCAAACACCGTTCTCTTGGAGGAAGAAAGTCTTGAGGGCGGAGAGCAGACGCTTATTAAGGTTCGTCGCGTACTAATTTTCCAAAGGGAGAAACTACTTATCAGGACTTGTTGATGCTTCCCACTTGAAATTTCTTTTAGCAGAAATATGGGTTCATAACTGCTCTGCTTTTTGCCTTGCCTTTGTCACACTTGCTTTGTTAGTGCATGTGTGACCTATAGCCATCCCTTTTCATTTGCTGTTCCACCACTAGGCTTGACTTGTTGACATTTTTCTTTCTGTAGGTGTGTATTTTTTTTAACACAGTGGCAGACAACTCACTGATTTTTGGACTGTTTGCTGGTTTCCTGATAATTAGTGATTGATTTCAATCAAGACATTGTCTTGGTTAATTTTCTTTTTCAGCCATTGTTGGCATTGATTTAATAAGATTGAATGTTTCTTGTTTTCATTTTGGTGCTACATATGCAGATGTCCTTAGTATGTTGTGAACCTGTATTAACTACAATCAAAAGCTGTTATAACAGAATCTTTGTAACCAATACTAGCAAACATTTAAATACATGAATAATATAGTGGTTCCCTTTTGTTCCTATCTAGCGGTGGAATAGATGCCAAGCTTATTGCAGTCTAAAATATTGACCTGAGCTATCATTTTATTCACAGGTGGAAATGAGCCCGGGGGGTACCACTGGTACTGTTATTGGAGATGAAGGGACAACATTGCTGCGGACTTCAAGTGGGCTTACTGTTAAAAGAATGGCTGGTGGATCTTCGGGTAGGAGTGGAACTCTGTTGAGCACTGTGACCCAAGTGGCTGACACTTCTCAAATGCAGGAAATGTCCCTACCCACTCGTAAATTATTCACTGAAGATGGACAGGAGATATCTGGTATTGTTCCAGAGACAGAAATGGTTACCATTCAAGGTAAGTGTGTGTTCTTCATGGTTTTACACTTTATTTGACTTATCAGAGTACAATAATCACTACCCTTATTATTTATGTCTCTAGGACCAGATGGTGTTGTGTACCAAGTGCAGGGTCAACTTGAAGATGGCACACAGACACTCCTAGTCCAGGGTGAGGATGGAGAGCAGCGATGTGTATATGTTACCACAAATCAAGAGGGTGAAGATGGTTCGACTGTTTTAACATTAGATTCTGCGTATGCCGATGCTGTGGCTCAGTTAGATTCAAATCAGGCAAGCTTCTCAATGGTTTTATTGCCAAGCTTGACAAATACCAATTTCAAATACTCTCTGACCTTCGTCTTTTTAAATCCTGCCAGGTGAGCATACTGGGAGATGGATCCCAACTGTTGGTGCAAAACGAAGATGGAACAACAACTCTTGGTGATCCACACCTGATGTCGGTCATGGAAGGCGGTGATAAGGATGATCCACAAGCGCAGATTGTTGCACAAGTGGTTCAGGCTGGAGAAGCTCCTCCTGGGGGTATGTGCAATGTCTTGTAGGAAGCATCTTCATCTGTCTGTCTCTGCCTCGAAAATAATTTTGCAATATTTCTTTTTCAGGCGGACCACGAAATGTTGTCCTGCTGTTACCTGATGGTAATCTGATGGTCACAGAAGTAGATGAGGAGCAATATGCTGCCTTAGAACTGGAGAAAACATAAGAAATTTTTGTTTTTTCTTTATTTGTCAGTAAGTTTTACTAATGATTTTACTATGTCCTCTTTTTGTAGACTTTGCTTGAAGCTAATACAGTTAAATTGTTACCTATCAGGTTGATCTCATCGAATAGCAGCTGCAATTTAGAAACTGTTCATAGTCATCAATTGACAGTTGCTGGTTTTTATGCACTCCTAGTTCAGAAGAATGCCTCAAGTTTTAGGTAGTTCACATTTGCACTTGGGATTTCAGAGATTTTTTTTTTTTTTTTTGTGTTTGTAATGATCAAGACCTGACTACAACTTAGGATGCCAAAGAAGTTGAAGTGAGAAATGACTAAAAACAATTTATGTAATATGTAGTTTTGATATATGACCAAGAATCATTTAGTGTGAATCAATACTGACTGTCCTCATCTCTTTCAAAACAGTATGGTCTTACCCTGGTAGGTCTGTGTCTGTACAGACTTTAAGGGAGCTTCTAGATTGTAGCCATCTGCAGTCAACTGTTATGTTTTAAATTGAAAATTGAAGATCTATTGTTATTAATACTTCTCAACTGACTGATTATTAAAAGTTAGAGTGCAAAGTGTTCATAGGTTTGTGTGTTGTTATTGGTGTGTCCTCATAATATTTTTCTTTTTTCTATGAAAGAAATAATACACCTCAGTGTATCTATATCTGCTTATTTTCCAGTTTAGACTGTATTTCTTTTCCCAAATTTGTTGAAACTTTGTACATACTTTTTAGCAATAATGATTTGCCTGCTGTTATTATAAACAAATTTATGTGTACATTATCAGAACATTATGTTGACATGTCAAAAGCTTCCATTGAATATATTTAAAAATTTTAACTTTGTCGAGTAAATGAAATTTGCAAGCCCCAAGACATTCTATAGTTGCTGTGCTGACTTTGGCAAGGATTGTTTCCAAATCTCAGAACAGTGTAGTAGCACTGCCTCAAATAAATTTATACACTGACTAAAGCCAAATAGTCTGTATGCTATGCAATTTATACACATTTGATATGTGTAGGCATGTTGTTCTTTTTTGTAAAATATATGTAAATTATCAATATGCAAGACAAATGACATTGAAGTGTTGCTTTTACAAATCTATTGTCATCACTTGTTATTGCATTTAATACACTAAAAATATCAAATCATTAAGAATATTTATTTTTACCTTTTTCTTTCGTCATCCTCATGTATTTTGGACCTGATACTTACTCTGCCTTTCACAGTTTCAAATTATAAATAGAAGGAAAAGGCATAGAGTAGAAAAAGATTTGTCTTGATTCAATTATATTTTACTTTAACATGGTATCTCAAACTTAAACTTTAATAACAGAAATTTACACAAGGGCGTGGTGAGGGTCACACATGATCATGCACAATACCTTGTCCTTGCTGTGACAGGAGATATAAATTTATGCTTTAAAAAAGCAACTTATCAAAACACAACTGAGGAAAGGAGGTAATATCAACTTTCTGCATAAAACTAAACGGCAAATTTTCTACAGGAACGGTTGCTCCTTACATCACTGCTTCCATTGTGTCCATGTGATAATGACACCTCTTGTTCAGAGTAGGGAGAGGAAAAAGCTGGTTTTCATTTGGACTCAAAGCATTGGAATTACCTAAAGAGTGATGGATGGTTTAGCACTGAAAGCAAAAGTCATCAAAGTAATTAACAGTCTCTAAAGTTGTTTTGAAAGAACACAGGGTAGGGCTTACTGACTTACCTTGTTGGTAGATTTCACTAAGTTTTGTCCATATAAAGAATTATTTAATGCTCTTTCGCAATTTGCATATGCCATTCCAACACCAAAGCCTCCACCAAATAATAAAGGCCATCCTTTACCTGCAAAGCATCAAAAGTTTATTAAAATATTACTTGATTAATGAAAGTAGATGAACAATCATTTCAGTGCAGTTTCACTCACGACTGAAAAATAGAACCGAGCAAACAGCACCAATGGCTACGCCTCCACCTGAAAATGGGAGATAATACCAGGCTTTTAACAAAAACTTCAAGAAATAAAACAGACACATTGCACTTCTTGAACCTTTATTAACTTCAATGTTTCAGAACCATAGACAAATATGGTTTTCCTCCCTCAAGAAAACAGAAGGTTAAGGTCAATCTAATCTCGAGTTGAAAACCACCTAATATTTTACGTTGAATGTCGAGAACAGTACAACGTGTGTTATACAAGAAAAGGTTTTCAAAAGAGCGGTGCTGACGTTATGTCACCGATAAAAAGGCAAAACAAATTGATCAATACAAATAGAAGGATACCATAACCTTAGTCACATCAAAAGTCACCGAATTGGTTGTGTGCGAAAGAAGCTTGAGTCCCAAGAAAGATTTTCACCTGTTTTTAATACGGCGTCAGTGACACACTTGTCCCATTTTCTTCCTGGTTCATCTTCTGAAAATATTGGCCGAGACATTATGAAGTGAAAATAATTTTTGAAAGTCCAACCCCAACCAAAACCTGACCAGACCAGACCAGACCAGCTGAGCTGACGGCTGACGGCGAGAGCGAGAGAGAGGGAGGAGGAGGGGGGCGGGGGGGGGGGAACAGAAGGGGCGAATAAGAATCGCAATCGCAATACTACTGAACCATCCGCCGGAGCCGGAACTACAGAATTTCAAAACCAAACGCACACCTGCCACCGGCAAAATTTCAACAATCCACTAAGGAAAAAGACTACATCCTCGCCACCGTCAATCAGGAGTTCTAGGCCTTCTATTCGGCTAGTGAAATAGTAACTAGAGGACTAAGAAATTATATATCATTCCTGCTTGCAATGGGTTAGGTTCTCATAAATTCACCGTCAAGGCATTTTCCAATCCGTTCCAATTCTACGCCAATAACCGAGGGGGTATGCACTCGTGTATTAGTCGGGTCGCTCAATCCGTAATAGTGCGCGTAATAGTTCGCGTAATAGCAGCGTAATAGACGAAATTGTCATGATTTTGCCTGTTTTTTGGTTGTTTTGGGCTGTTATGGGGTTGTTTTAGGCATTTTTCAGGCAAATTTCAACGATTTTGAGGCGTAATAGAGCGTAATAGCGTATTAGTCGGGTCACTCGTTTTGAGAGTGCATACCCCCTCGCCAATAACTCGGCAGCCAGTTTTCTGGTCGAGCACCCTGTGTGCGAAGCTGTAGGAGCGCCGAAGATCTTCTACTGCTTTACACCGAGCTCCTTTTTCTTTTTAGGTAAAGCGCATCAAAGCTTGAGCCATTACTCGCAAAATGTGCGAGGCTCAGTGTCCACGTTTCGGTCCGAGGCCAAGGCATCGAAGCTGGAGGCGCGGGCTGAGGCAATGTACACTGTTCAGAAACATAATAAAAAGGAATATACAGGGGGGCTCGAGCGAGGGGGAAAGCACTCGCGTAATAGTCGGGTCACTCTGTCCGTAATGGTACGCGTAATAGTGTGCGTAATAGTAGCGCAATAGCCGAAATGTTTCAAATTTGATCTATTTTAGGGGTTTTTTTGGTCTGTTTTCGGCTAAATTCCTAAAATTTTGAGGCGTAATAGAGCATTATAGACGTAATAGTCGGGTCACAGGTTTTAAGAGTGATTTCCCCCTCGGGCCCGAGCGTGGCCGTGGCCACGTTTCGACTTGAGGCCTACCAGGGTAACAAGAAAGCTGAGGAGGTCGACTGTTCTTTTTGGTGCAGCTTGCTACTATGAGTGCCCTCCTATGGACCGCGGCCCGCGTGACCCCTCCGGCCCCTCCCGCGCACAGCGGCGCGCGACAAGCCCAACGCCCCCCCCCTCCCCCACCCCACCGGCCCAGCCGCCGCGGCCCCTGTTCGAGCGGTCATAAACGGCACCCAGCGAGTCCCCAATTTTTACGGCCGTCGAAATGGAAGACTTCAGCCTGCGTGATGCATTTTGTGCTCAATCACACCAATTATCTTTAGAGTGTGACAGGCCAATAGCTCATGATTAGACGACAATTTTGGCACCAAGCAACACAAAAATGTGACGATAGCGATTGTCCTACTCCTCTGCCTTAGCCAAGCTTCGGTTTTGAGTACCGACCATGATGTTCGAATTTCTTTAAGAAACAGCTAAAGCCGCGCTTGACCTGGCCCTGAGCTGAAGCAAAGCTCTCAGCAGAGGTTTTTTCCCCCCAGCATCATTCCAATTAAAACTTGACGCTGTTCGCGCCGTGCTGTGCTCCTCCCTTTTGTGATCGCGCGCGATGAACCAGGCCCGGGGCTTGGGAGGGGAAAAGGGAAAAAGGGGGCGGGGGAAGTTAGGGGGTAACTCACTTGAGCTGTCCTGGCATCGTTCCCCACGACCATAGCAGCCTCCTCCCCTCGGCCCGTGTTCGCGAGGCTCCAAGGAGGGGTTGGAGTGGTCAGGACGACGCTGGGCTGGCCTGCCACTGCTGGCCACATTGCATCATGCCTGGCGCCGGAAACTCGTTTAAAATTTCAGCGACGGCAGCTCTTTGTAACCAGTGGGGTTCCGGTTTATTTGATTTGTAAATGAAGGAGGCCCTCCTGTTGCTGAACTTGGTCATCACGTGAGCGCGTGATCGAAGCGCACTCTCCACACTGAAGGAGGCCCTCCTGTAGCTGAACTTGGTCATCACGTGAGCGCGTGATCGAAGCGCACTCTCCACACTGAAGGAGGCCCTCCTGTTGCTGAACTTGGTCATCACGTGAGCGCGTGATCGAAGCGCACTCTCCACACTGAAGGAGGCCCTCCTGTTGCTGAACTTGGTCATCACGTGAGCGCGTGATCGAAGCGCACTCTCCACACTGAAGGAGGCCCTCCTGTTGCTAAACTTGGTCATCACGTGAGCGCGTGATCGAAGCGCACTCTCCACACTGAAGGAGGCCCTCCTGTTGCTGAACTTGGTCATCACGTGAGCGCGTGATCGAAGCGCACTCTCCACACTGAAGGAGGCCCTCCTGTTGCTGAACTTGGTCATCACGTGAGCGCGTGATCGAAGCGCACTCTCCACACTGAAGGAGGCCCTCCTGTTGCTGAACTTGGTCATCACGTGAGCGCGTGATCGAAGCGCACTCTCCACACTGAAGGAGGCCCTCCTGTTGCTGAACTTGGTCATCACGTGAGCGCGTGATCGAAGCGCACTCTCCACACTGAAGGAGGCCCTCCTGTTGCTGAACTTGGTCATCACGTGAGCGCGTGATCGAAGCGCACTCTCCACACTGAAAGAAGCCAATTTCGGCATGGGATCACCCTTTCCTAATTAAATGAAAAAGTAACTGAAATGAATACAAATTCAAAATAAAATCATCACGGAATTTCATGAGACTGACCCTCCCTCAAAATAGGGGAAGGGGTGGAGGCGGAGAGACGAAGGCACGCCCACCCGACGCCACCCGACGTCGCCTCACAGTGTACACGCACTGCATATGCAGGCAAGGAAATCCGATTACGGTGCTATTGTGCGGCCGTACATGCGCCAGACTGGGAGCTGCACCCCCCCCTCCCCGCCCCCCTTCCCCGCTCCACTCCCTCCTCACACACACACACACACACACACAAACACACACACACACACACACACACAACACACACACGCACGCACGCACGCACATGCACAGCGCAACCCGACCGCTCCGCGCCAAAAACCTTGGTGGCAACGGTATCCGCCAAATCCCATATCGTTCGGAGAAGAAGCCGAGAGCAAAAGCTGCAGAGGCTGGTCGCCGCCATCGAAGTACAGTATAGAGCCCTGTCGTCGCGCCCTGCCGACTTTTAGCATTACTCCGAATCACTCCCACTGGTAAAACTAAAGCGTAACTCTATGCTTGAGTCAAGCATAGATATACGCTTGAAGACGTTACGCTTGAAATGAAGCTTAGAGTAGAAACTATCCCATGCATTTAGATAGGGTAAATCTGGACGGATGAGTCTGTTACGCTTGATTTCAAACGTAAACGGACTACGCTTGAAAATAGAGGGTAATACTACGCTTTAGTTTCACCAGTGCCCCGTGTGACCCCACGCCCCCTTTCCATACACCCTGCCGAAATGTATTTATTTGGGCGAGGAGCTGACCGGCTGCTCACCGGAAGTCCTCCGGCCCGCAGTAGCTGGCAGTAGAGCGGGGCGGGGAGGAGGAAAAGAGGGCTGCGGCCCGATTTTCTACAAGAAAAAAACGCCGCTCCGCCGAGGAAAAAGGTCGACCGTTTTAAAAGGACGTGCGAGCATGGCTCCTGACGTCTGAGGCCGGGCCGGGCCAGGCTGGCCACGCCCCCGCCCCCGCTCTCGCTCTCTCTTGCTCCCGCTCAGCACAATTTTTTCTCTCGCTTTGGCGTGCGGCTAGCCTTGCTGAGCGTGGGGCAGCGCGGGGCAGCGCGGGGCAGCGCGGGGCAGCGCGGGGCCCTGTCTGCTCTCCTGACGGACGGACCACACCGCCGAGCGGGCCGAGGGCGTGGCGGGGCGTGGCGGGCCAGGGTGGGAGAAAGGGCTGCAGGTGCGGCAAGACGGAGAGAGGGGAGCATCGTGACAAACAAGCGGGTTTCATTTTAAGTAAGAGCCGTTTCTTTGTCGGGATTTAAAGCTCTGGCGCCGCCACCGCGCCCCGCCCCGCCACGCCTCTCCACTCCACGCCACAGCCACCATCCCTCGGCGGAGAGTGCAGCCCATACACTGCTAGGCTCCGCACTGCTCGCGAGCACCGCCTCGCCGACCGATGCATTAAAGACGTTCTCTCTCTCTCTCTCTCTCTCTCTCTCTCTCTCTCTCTCTCTCTCTCTCTCTCTCTCTCTCTCTCTCTCTCTCTCTCTCTCTCTCTCTCTCTCTCTCTCTCTCTCTCTCTCTCTCTGTTTTTCTCAGGGCCTCTCTTCCTTCCTTCGCCAGGTTTTTGTTCTGCCGGAACCGTGCGCGGTGCACGGAAACACTCGGGGAGACAAGCTGGGCCAGCGAGTGGGCCAGGCACGGCCAGGCAGTAAGTCGGTCGGTCGTCGGTCGGACAGCGCGCCGCCGCGAGGGTAGGCAGTCGGGCCAGTGCGGCGCGCGGCCGTGCTGCGGGCCTGCCTACCCTGCCCATTGCAGGCTGCAGCTGCTGCAGCAGGCCCAGCAGGCCCACTGTGCGGCGGGCGGGGCAGCAAGCGGGGTGGCGGGCGTCCAGTGTCGCTCTTCCATTTGGCAGCAAGGGCCGCCCTGTCGCTCGCCTCGCCACTCGGAAGGGACCAAGGGCAGCGCGCGGGGTAGGGGGGGGGGGGCACTCACGCAGGTCGGAGACGGAGCGCAATTGTCGCGCCTATCAGGCGCTGTTGTTTATTTGCAGTAACAACAAACTGAGGGTGGATTTTGCGCGGGGAGAGGAGGGGTAACGGGGGGGGGGGGAGGCTGCCAGTGGCAAGCGCCAGTCAATGTAAACACAGCGGAAGCCATCACGACGGGTCCAGGCGAGGGTGAGGGGCAGGGGGGGGCAGGGAGTGAGGGCATGTGTCCTCTAATGGGCGTGCTAGGCTTGTAGCGTCGCAGAGCCAGTCTGGCGGGGCTGGCGTATATCAGCTCGCCATAACGACCGGTGCATATCTGAACGGAGGGGACTAGGATGGGATGAGCGCACCGCGGAGTTTACCTTGGAGGCAGGCTGGGCCGGCCGAGCTGGCAGCCGGCACCGTCACGAGCTGGCAGCCGGCACCGTCACGAGCTGGCAGCCGGCACCGTCACGGCGTGGCCGTCGCGATAAGGGCGGCAGGGCGTCGCACGGTGGGCCAGAAGACCGGCGCCATTGTAAGTGCAGAGTACCCTGCAGTACGCTGCATTGTATTTGCCATTGTGGCCGGTGTGCCCCCCAGTGTGCCTCTCCTCAGCGACCTCTCTCTCTGCAGCGCCCCTTGCTGGAACTTTTTACCGCGCGGAGCAGCTGATGCAGGAGCAAATAAAGAGGACGGAGGTGGCCGCCAAGGAGTCCTTTGTGGTTCGATTTCCGGAGAAAACTCCCTCGGTCTAAAGGGAGGGAAATGGGAGAGAAAATAAAGGGGTTTAAAGGAGAAGGAAATTACAGGGCTGCAAGGAGGGTGGCGGGAGGAGTGTGTGCGCGCGTGTGCGTCTCTGTGTGTGTGCGTGTGTACGCGTCGGTGTGTCTATGTGGTGTGTGTGTGTGTGTGTGTGTGTGTGTGTGTGTGTACCTGTGAGTCTTTGTGGGTTTTCAAAGCCGGAGAGGTTTCTACGAGGTGCGAACAAATATCTCGGCCCGGGTAGTGAGGTACTTGGCGTTGATTCGGGCTTATAATGGCGGCGGAAGGCTGTCACCGCCACGCCGCGCCCACGCCGCGCCCGCGCCCGGCCGTCAGTCGGCGCCTTGTCAGGGACGTGTCCGCGCCGCTGACAACTGACGAGGCCTGCCTGCTCGGTCCGTGCCGCCGCCTCGCACGTGCCGCTGCTAACACACGCGTCATTCCTCCGGCCTCGTCTGAAAAACACACAGAAAGAAACAAAGAATAAATTGTGTGCCGGAATAAAAATGTCCGTTGTTGCCGAGCTTTGCCGTCGTCCGCTTCGCCCCATATTCCACACCCCCTCCCCCTCCCGATGCGGTCCCCAGAGGATCCCTCTCAATCATTCATCCTCCGTCCGCCTGCCCCGGCCTGCCCTGCGCCGAGGCTGGGCTTCGGGGCCGGCGGGGCCGGGCCGCCCCCTCCCAGTGTCGTCTTGCTGTCATCACAGAATCGCAAAGACTGAGCCGGGCGGAGCACAGTGGGCCAGAGGACCGGAGGACCGGTAGAGGCGGTCAAAAATCCCGGACGCGTTTTGAGCTCCAGAGTCGCTAAACGGGACTTGAACCATTCACTTGCTCGCAAGTACTGTAAACTGCTTTCCCAGCCCGGTTGACCTTCCTTTGGTAAACTAGCCGGGACCACACTTGACAGGATCGAGACTCAGCAGTGCCGGCCTACTGTGATGGCGGGCACGTCCACCAATCATGCCGGCACGCCAACGGCACGCCGCACGCCTCGCTGGTTAGGCCCAGGACACCAGGACGAGCCGCCACCAGGATTTGGCCGAGCCGCCACGATTCCAGCCGCCAGGACCTGCCCCAAGGCAGCCAAAGGACTGGCCTGCTGCCGGCCCTGTGTGTCCTTATCTTGTAATGCCCTTGTCTCACTCGGCTCTAGGGCCCTTTGCTTTTGTGTGCCGCCTGCTGCATCCTGCCGGCCCAGGCCGGGGCCCTAGGCCGCCCTAGGCCGCCCTAGGCCCTTGCGCCATCCCTTAGGGCCGGCGCCGCCCGACGCTGGGTCGACGCCGCACTGAGTCGCTGGTGCCTCGCCTCCGCAAGGCAAGCCTCTTGATAAATAAATATGGGTCGCAGCCCTTCCAACCCCCTCTATCTTCTCACTCTATCCGTCATCTTCCCCAACTAGCCCAGGAATTCACCCGAGGCGATTATGCCATTCCGCCCCGCCCCGCCCCGCACCGCCCCGCCCTGCCCCGCCTCGAGTACCCTCGTATAAACCGCCCCCGCAAGAGCCGGCGAGATCGTCGCGCCGTCTTTCGCAAACCCTTTCTCGGCCGGCCTAGTTTCATTAAGTCAAACTTAATATTCACGCGGCGCAGCCGAAAAGAAATACCCCCACCAGCGACAACCGCCACTAAGACCGCCATGGTTAGCACCTCCAGCGCCGGCGTCTCCACACCGTGATGGGGACAGTGTTGCTGGCGTGGCCAATGTATCGTTCAGCCTGCGGGCGCGGTGGTCGCGGTCGACCAGCCAGCAGCCAGAGGCAGATCAGCGAGGCGGGCCGGGGCGGGGCGGGACGGGGTGGGGCGGGGCGGGCCGGGCCGGCGCGTCGCGTGAATGGAAGTGCAATTAAGAGCCGCCCTGCCGATAGCTTGCCGCGGCACAAAGGGCGTGATTAATGGAATATTCAGCGCGTGGGAGCAGGGTGGCACGGTTAGGGAGGGAGGGAGGGGGACGGAGTGGCGGCGGTGGTGGTTGAGGGGGCGGGGGGTGAGGCCGTCACGACAGAAACGAGGACGGGAGGAGCAGCGGCGGCGGCAGAGCGGCGGACGAAGAAAGTGTTGCGCGACAACCGGTTCGACTTTGACACCGAGACCCCCTTTTAGATTCCGGCAACACACACGCGCGGCACGCGCGGGCGCCGAAGTTGAATAAGGGTCACACTTACACTGACAAACACTCGCTTTCGCATCACACATACGCACACACTTTGAAAGGCGGTCGCCCTAATCCAAAGTTGGCGTCGGAAAAAGGGTTGGCCAAGGCGATCCCGGCCCACAGTGGGCCAGAAGACCGGGGGACGCGGTCGAAATCGAGGACGACTTTTTAGCTCCAGAGTCGCTTAAAGGGACTCAAACCGAACGTGTGACCCGTGACCCCCCCAATGGATTGCTCTCCGAACGAGGGATCTAGTGGTGGGGTCACACTTTCGTTTGAGTACCATTTACTGACTCTAGAGCTCAAAACTTGTGTGGAATTGCGTCCCCCTGCGGCCCACTGTGCGGCCGAGGCGTGGGCGAGGCGTGTGCCGTCGCCTCCGTGAATTAGCGCGGTAAGACGACGGTTCGGCCTCGGCCACGTTCGGCCGAGATAGAGGCGGGTTTGGCTTTATGCGCACTTTTACTCGCGACTCGTACTCTGTATCTGGACGGCCGTAAATTGGGCCGGCAGCACGGAGAAGACCTGGCGGGGCCGCTCGGTTATCTGTACGCCTTGCTGTGGCAGCGCGGCCAGGGCACGACACGTCCTCATCAAAACTGTTGCAAAACAGGAAAATTAAGTAGAACCGCTGCAAGGGAGCATGCTCGTACTTTAGCGTTAAAAATCCGCACACATGCCCACACAGCAAAAGTACGTAATTTATGCAGCATTCCTTCGAACACACGCAATGTGAGTTGGCAACCCTTCTCTCGTTTCCGCTCGCCTGTTTGCCTCCACTCGCCCCCTTTCCCGCTGTGAAACGCGACCGCTGTATCTGGTTCGAATTTGCCGGGAACAAAACACTTCCCCCTCTCCCCCCTACCGCGGGGCTTAAGGGCAGATTGGGCCAAGAGCAGGGCGTGCTGCAGCACACAGGTAAGGGCGTGGCGGAGGGAGGGGGAGGGGGTGACGCGGAAAGAAGCAGCGTGTCAAGGCGCGGCGCCGCCCTGTTAGTTGGTGTTGGCCTGCTACAAGAAGCACGCCCACCGAGCCGAGGCCCACATTTAGCTGCGAGCTCGCTGCCTCGCCAGCCGACGCGGGCGTGGGCTGTAGCGGCTGTAGCCGCTCTCTGATTCCACTTTAAGCCCGCTTTGACCCCGTGTTGAATCCGCTGTGACCCCGCTTTGACCCCGCTTTGGTCCTGGTGTTTGGCCCCGCTTTTAACCCCTCTATGGCCCTGCTTTGGCCCTCTGGGGCGGGGTGGCGGCCTGGAGGGAGAGGGGGGGGGGGCGGCCTGGAAGGGGGGCGGCGGCAGCGCAGCAGTCTCGGCTGTCAGGTCGGCGTCGTAACCTCGCCTCTTTACACAGCTGCGTGCGAATTCTCCTCCTTCGTTGAATTCAAACGCGCCGCGCCACCACGTCCGCCTTGGAGCCGCGACTAGCTGGAGTGGTTTTTGTCCGCAGACCCGCCTCTGGCCCGGCCCGGCTCCCTCGTGCCAGTTAGCTGGATTGCCCTCCCCATGAATGGAGCAGAGGCAAAAATTTCGAGTTTCCGTGTCGTCTCGGTAAAGGTACCATACCGCCGCCCCGAGGTGCCGGCCTGCCGGCCCTGCCCAGCGAGACGCGAAACGCAGACAAAAGGCGAGGGACGGAGCCGGCAAGGAAATTGGTGGAGCGCTTCAAATATGACGGCACTAATTGGCCGGGCCTTGGGCCGTGGGCTGTTGCCGTGGGCTGTTGCCGTGGGCTGTTGCCGTGCACAGTGGGCCAGAAGACCGGTGGGGGTGGTCAAAAATCTGGACGGGTTTTGAGCTCCAGAGTATCGCTAATCAGGACGCGAATCGAACGTGTTACCCAACCAATGAATTCCTTGTTCGTAGAGCAATCTATTGGTGGCGTCTCAGGTTCGCCTTGAGGCTCATTTAGCGACTCTGGAGCTCAAACGCGTCTAGCTGGAGTTTTGGCCGCTCACGCCGGTCTTCTGACCCACTGTGCCGCGGGCCGGAGCCGTGGGCGCCCAGCAGCCCAGCAGCCCAGCACCCGGTGGCCCCAATTTCCCCGTCATCTTGTCACTTCAGCCCTCCGTGAAGCGGGAAAAAAGCAACATCACTGCGACAACCCTTCCTCGCACAGCCTCGCGCAGCTCTTTGCGGACGAAGCATTTAAAGCAGAGCAGGGGCAGCGGCAGCAGCGGCCCCGCGCGCCCTGGCCCGCCGGGATTAGAATAGTTTGTTCTCCGTTTGTATTTACGTGCCTCGTCCTCCCTCCACTGCCGGCATATCACCTGCTCCCCCTCTCCCCCTTCTCTCGAGCCACCCCTCGGCCGGGCCGCCCCTGCGACGACTACCGGGGAAGAGATTGTTGGGCCCACCGGAAGGGTGAGAAAGGGGGGGGGGGGGGCAGAGGGAGCCACTGCCTGAAGGGCCCGGGGCGGCAGGGGCGGCATACGGGCCGCGTGTGTACCAATACATAGAAGTAACAGGCTGCCCCAGCTTGAGGCCCCGCTGCTATGATTTGGCGAATCAGTGGGGTTGCCCTTCGGGTCGCCCTTCGGGTCGCCCTTCGGGTCGCCCTTCGGGTCGCCCTTCGGGTCGCCCTTCGGGTCGCCCTTCGGGTGGCTTGGACCCCGCGACCGCGCGGCCCACTCCGCCAGAAGAACTCGACGCAGCGTTGAATTTTGTCGAAGACGCGCACGTGTCTGCGGAGCGCGACGAGACGTCAAGTGCGACGTGGAGAGCAGGCGGTGGCGCGAGCGGGACACACTGTAAAAATTTCTGTACTTTTGTGCGGAAAATGTACAGAAGAATATAGTACGGCAGTACGGACGAAAGTACGGAACGTCCGCACCTGCTTCATATAAACGGGTATATGTAAACGGGTACGGAAAAAAGTACAGAAAGTTCCGTACTTGGCAAGTACGGACTGTCCAGGAAAATTGTTGACCAGACATGTTCCGTACTTTTTCCGTACTTTTTTCTACCAGTGCAGACACGGTCACCGAGTCGCGCGCGTGGCGCGTGGGTGGCCCTGGCAGCCGGGCCTGTTCCGCGACAAGCGGGGAAACGAATCAAACACCAATTCGCCGACCTGAAATTTGACTCGCACACGTCGGTAACAGAATCGTTCTCTGAGCGCGAGAAAGGGGAAAAGAGAAAGAACCGACGCGGACACGTGCTGCGGGGGACGCATAAAAGGAACAGGGTCGGAGAAGTAGCAGAGTATGCCTGGTGGTGAAGGCGCAGGGTTGTCGGGCCTCAAAGTAGCAGGGTAGCATCCCGGATGCGTTTTGAGCTCCAGAGTCGCTGGATGGGACTCGAACCGAACGTGTGACCCCACCAATAGATTCCTCGTTTTGGCCGCCTGTGCCGGTTTTCTGGCCCACTACTGTGCTCCGCCTCCGGCCGCCGCATTTCTTCCTAGAAATAAGAAGGACCAATTATTACACGGCAAGTCGGCCCCGCGGCGCGGCGGCACGGCAGCGCGGCCAGTGGACCGAGTTCACTTTAAAGGCCCCGCCGCCTCCCCCCCGCCCTGCCGCGCCCTGCCGCGCCCGCCCCTCTGGTCCTGGGCAGCGCCGGCGGCCCGAAGGTCGCTACGCAACGCGCCCTCTAAAAGGTACAGCATTTACCGCATTTTTTTTTTCAATATTTTGGTATGGACGAGACGGCGTCGTTGCCTCGACGAAAATCCTCTTTACCAATATCAGAGTAAACCGGTATAAACCTATAATCAGTCATATTTTTTGAAAAAAAAAAAAAAAAAAAAGGGTACAGTATCTCTACTGGGGGTTGTTTTCTTACAGGTGTTGCGCGCCGCGAAAAACAGGAGAGCCGCTCAGAACAAGGAGAGGGATTACCGGCGCTGCCAGCCTCGCCAGCCCCGCCAAGGACGGATTAGGGCGAAGGGGTGCGGTGAGCGGATCGGAGCATCGGCCCCGCCCCGCCCCGCCCCACCCCGCCCCGCCCCGCCCCACCCCGCCCCGCCCCGCCATGAGGCCAAGCAAACCGGCAGCAACTTCGTCCAATCACCGAGCCGGCAGCAGGACGCCTCCAGTGTAAACTCTAAACTCCGCCTCAATGGCATTACGGTCGCTGCCGCGCTGCTCCTGGAGTTGGCTGGCTGTGGCGGCGCTGCGTGCACCGCGCAGCGCCAGCAGCGCCAGCTCCACTGCCACGGGAAAATGCATCGCGCGTGTAGCTTTGTCTGTGTGTGTGTGTGTGTGTGTGTGTGTGTGTGTGTGTGTGTGTGTCCCTACTCGCCCTTGGCGCGTCATTCCGGATGCAGCGGGATGAAGACTCCCTTGGCGACCTCGAGCCTGCCTCAATTCGCCACCGGGGCGGTCCCGCTTGCCTCACCGAGCTATTGTAGTAACATGACGACCCACTTTTGCTGGAATTAACATCAGACCTCCCCTCTCTTGTCTCCTCCGCCCCCTCCCCTCCCCTTGGCGTGCTTTGTATTCGGCCCTCCCCCCTCGCGTGGCCCTCCACCTTTGCCTTACCTTATAGCGGGACAATTCCGGGAAGTGCACGCTTTGCCGGGAGGAGAAAAATCGCGGCTCCGAAGGACGGCCGTCGCAGGGAGGGAGGGGTAGAAGCGGTGCCGCCCGGCCCCGCGACGGCGGTAGGGCGGCGGTAGGGCGGCCGTAGGGCGGCCGGCGGCCGAGGCTGACGACCAACCCGCAGGCTTCGGCCACGACCGCGCCTCCATACAGACCGAGGCCATGCCGAGGGATCGGACCAAGCTAATTATAATAAATTCGAAGCAAAATGGGGAAAGGGGCAGGAAAGGACGCCACCGTGCGACATCCTACGTGCCGTGCCCCGTGGGCTAGAAGACCGGCGCGGACGGCAAAAACTCTTGACGCGTTTTGAGCTTCAGAGACATTAAATAGGACTGGAACCGAACGTGTGATCCCACCACTGGATTGCTCTCCGCACGAGGAATCCAATGGTGAGGTCACACGTTCGATTCGAGTCCCATTTAGTGACTCTGTAGCTCAAAACCCGTCCGGTATTTTAACCGCCTCCGCCGGTCTTCTGGCCTACTGTGCCGTGGCGCCGCGGTAGATGGCTGCGAGGTGCGCGCGTCGCGGTCTCGGTTCGCAGCCAGCCGATAATCATTATCGTTTTCCGCTGTTTGCCTGGTGGGCTGCCCCTAGTGAGCCCTGGTGAGCCCTGGTGGGCTATCGCGGCCGAGGTTACTGACGCACCATTTAACGCTCCGGCAGTGAAGGGCGGCACGGCCTGGCAGGGAGGCCCAGCGGCCCGGGGATCATGTGTCCATAACAGGAGTCGTCCGGGAATCGTGGCAGTCTGGAGAGACTGGAGGGATCGCGGCGTCAGAGAGAGGACAGACCGTGCATCGAAGCAGCAACCAGCGACGCGGACCCGCCTTTCCCGAATCCCAAGGGCTTACGTTCGTTCCACAGCACGCGGTTCGTTAACATCGTTTTATTTTCAGGAAGGGGTCGGTCGGTATACTGCTACCCCGCAAACACGCTGTTCACGCAAAGGAATGATTCCAAGCTCAGCTAATTTTTAGGAGTTAATGCAACTCTCTGGCGTCAGTACTCAGTGTTTCTGCTAAAGTGCTTAGCTCTGGTCTAAATTTTTTTTTTTCGTATTTCCCGGGTCTCTTCCGGTTGGAACGCTTTCTTGACCGATGGCGTATTGTGCACGAAGTCTCCTTTCGACAGCCCTGAAGGCAGCAGCCGCCGCCCCGCCCCCTGCCTCGCGGCAGATCACCCCAGTTAATTCAGCTCGGAAACCAATCTCATTTTACTTTGCATGTTATTTTTTATTTCCATTTCCACTGGCTTTTTTGTTCTCCTGGTCGCACGTTTGCGGTGTTGAAAGTGAGGTAGAGGGGTGGGCGGGCGGGAGGCGGCATCAGGGGGGCTGGGCCAGGTGGAGCGAAGGCAAGGCCAATGAATACGGAGCGTAAAAGGCAATTAAGTATCGAGGCGGTGTAATGTACGCAAATTAAGAAGTGCTGCTATGGTTCCTCCTTTTTCCACAGCGTTGCAGAGCAGTGGTGTGTGTGTGTGTGTGTGTGTGTGTGTGTGTGTATGTATGTATGTATGTATGTATGTATGTATGTATGTATGTATGTATGTATGTATGTATGTGTGTGTGTGTGTGTGTGTGTGTATGTATGTATGTATGTATGTATGTATGTATGTATGTATGTATGTATGTATGTATGTATGTATGTGTGTGTGTGTGTGTGTGTGTGTGTGTGTGACAGACACAGTCAGACTGCTTGGAATGTTTAGAAAACTGCAGCGTCGCTTTGCTGTGAAGTTGAAATTAATAATAGAAAACATGAGATGAAAAGAGCGTCAAAGCAGCCGGGCTCCATTTAAAAAAAAAAGGCTTCTTGATTAACTCTTGAATGTCACGATGAACATGAATTCCCCCCCCCCTCCTCGCCCTTTTCGCTCTCCCCGGCCAGGCCCGCGACCCGCGCCTGGCCTTGTCCCCCAGCCTCGTTCTTTCTCTGTCGCCCCAGCAGCAGCAGCAGCAGCAGCAGCACACCCCGCCACCGGCCGGATTGACAGCCGCACACATTTCTTTTTCCCGTCGATCGAATGGAAATTGACACTGTCACGGCCACCCCTTTGGCCTCGCCCCGGCGCGCCCCGGCGGCTCCATGCACGCGTGCGGCGCTGTCGTCCGGAGGAGCGAGGGAGAGGAAAAGAGCGAGGACCAAAGGCGGGCAGGTTCAGCGCGACGTGACAGTGCCGCTGCTTACCGTTGGCGCGGCCCGCCCCGCCCCGCCCCGCCCCGCCCCGCCCCGCCCCGCCCCGCCCCGCCCCGCCCCGCCCCGCCCCGCCCAGCCCCGCCCCGCCCCGCCCTGCCCCGCCCCGCCCAGCCCCGCCCCGCTGCGTCGCGCTCTTACCCAACTAATGAGTTGCTAATCAGTCTGCCTGGCTGCACCTCGGAGAGGCACATAGCAACGCAGTAGCACAGTAGCAGTCTAGCGAAGCGGGGCATGCGCCACGCCCAAATTACACCTGTCACTACTGCTCGCGAATTTAATTAGTTTGTGCATAGCAAGAGATCAGCGACGGCGGCGCGGCGGCGCTTCGGGGAACAATCGGCGCCTGCAGCGCTTGCCACCATTTGCCGGAGTAGTTGCTCAAGAGGAGACGGAGCCGGAGGACGGGAGCAGCGACCCGTGAGAGAGAGAGAGAGAGAGAGAGAGAGAGAGAGAGAGAGAGAGAGAGAGAGAGAGAGAGAGAGAGAGAGAGAGAGAGAGAGAGAGAGAGAGAGAGAAAGGGAGAGAAAGGGAGAGGGAGAGAGAGAGAGAGAGAGAGAGAGAGAGAGAGAGAGAGAGTGAGAGAGAGAGTGTGTGAGAGAGAGAGAGAGAGAGAGAGAGAGAGAGAGAGAGAGAGAGAGAGGCAGAGAGACAGAGACAGAGTGACAGAAAGACAGACAAACAGACAGAGGGAGAGAGAGACAGAGAGAGAGAGCTGGACCATCATAAATTCGACTTTGTCCGCCTGTAAAGAATGAGGCGTCGATATAGATACACCTTGCCGGCCCTTCCGGTTCATCGACTGGAGCAGGCCGCGGACGGCGACGACTCCTGGGCCAGAAGACTGTGCGGCAGCACCACCGGGAGAGACTCCCCGGTTTTCTACGTTTTTAAAAGTATTCTGCGGAATGAAAAACCGCGCCGGAGCACAATACGGCGATGCTACATTCACAAAGCTCGGCGGAGCGGCGGCAGGGAGCCTTCAGGACATATGCATCAAACAGATGCTCGCTGACACCCACTCTCGAAGCGAATGTTGGTCCTGTCGCCCCGACCCACCCCGCCCCACCCCGCCCCGCCGTCACCGCGAGCTTTGTCTATTTGCGGCGCGGCGGGTCGAGTTGCATGCGTCACGCCACCCCATCCCCCTGTCCTCGGCCCTGTCCACGTCGGCTCCACGAACCACTCCATTCCTCGGGCGTGCCGCACCGTGCCGCACCGTGCCGCCTCGCGGTAGGTGTTATTGTATTGACAGAGCACGCGAACCCCGCCGCCATTTATCTTAGAGCCACACTTTAAAAAAAAATGGACTGGGCGGAAACGAAGGTAGGCCGCCTGCTCGGGCTGGTCCGACGGCCGCGGACGCCAACGGTAGCGCGGGCCGGCAGGGCCGCAGGGTGTCAGCTGCAGCCGGCGCGGGGAGCCGCGGCCAGTGGCGCCATCTGCGCGGGCGACTGCCAGGGGTGCGCACACTCTCAAAACATAACAGCTGTTTTACGGCCTTTCGAGGAAAAAGAGTTCGTTTTGACGAAGTATTTTAAGTGCACGTAAGCCTACGAAGAAAACACCCCCCCCCTAAAAAAAACAAGAAAAAACGTTTCTTGAACCAAGTGAACTCACTTGAAACCTCCAAGTAAATTAAGTATGTTTTCTTGGTTGAAGAAACGCATTTTTTTGGTGTTCTTCGTCATTTACGGACTGACTCTTCCTCTAAGAGACTAACTTTAATAATTTGTGCCTTACCTATGCTCTAGATAAATCGCGGACCCAGCCCAACCTCGGCCCGCTCTGCCCGTATCTTGCCTTCGCCAAGCGACGACACGCCGAATTATGAATGGGCCGATGGCTGGCTGGCTGGCTGGCTGGCTGGCTGGCTGGCTGGCTGGAACAGGACGCCTCCATCCCCGTCCTCCATCACATGTCCCCTCGCAGCCATCGCCCCATCGGGCCATCGGGTGGCGGGCGGCGCTGGCGCACACGCCGAGTTCTAATGATGTTGCTTGTTTGGTCGCCGCCATGCCATGGGCTGCCATGGGCTGCCATGGGCGGCGTAGGCTGGCGAGTTATTGCAAACTGACACCCCTCCGGCAAGGCTCTCGGCCCAGCAGCGGCAGGCCCGTCCCGCAGGGAAGGGGAGCCTCGCCGGGTTCAAGGTTCGATTCCCCCCGCCGCCACGGCTTTGTTTTGAATCGCTGCAAAACGCTCCTCGACTTCGCGCCGTCGCATGGAAATTGCGGAATGAATGAGGGCCCCTGGGGCCAGGCAGGCAGGCCCGCCGAGCAAGCTTGCTTCGGCGTTGCCTACCTCGCAGGCGCCCCGCAGCCAGCGCCCCGCACGGTGAGAACTCTGCGAAGAAAACGTAGGCATAGAAAAATCAAGAAAGAAATGCTTTGTATTCTGAAGCAACATCCTTCACAACACGAAGCATTTCTTCACAATAGGAAGCACAATGCCCCCATTTTCTTAGCGGAGGGCTTCGTAGACTTGTCTCTGAGTGCGGCCTCGGACGCGGCCTGGTGACCGTCAACGCGCGCAGCAGTGCTCGTCGTACTCCCGCCCAGCCGCCCACCGCGGTGCACGAGCGGCAAGACGGAGAACACGGACAGAAAAACATTCCCCTGCGATGGCCTTTTCATGTATCATGCGATTTCCGGTCGTTCCGGACACGACCGTCGGGTACCTCGGCTGCCCTGCCTGCAGCTCGGCAGCAGTCCGCCCGCGTTCGGTCGCATGATAGATGGTGCTGGCCGAGTCTACCCCGGGTGCCTCCCCCGCTGCCCCCTCACGGCGAGGCCCTTTGGGGCCCATGGGATGGATTGTGCAGTGGGTTGTGGCAGGTTGGAAAGGCTGGTGCGGGCGTGGAGGGGGAGGGGGATTGTATGCAGTTTAGAGCGGCGGCTGGCTGAGCGGCACCAGCCAGGTGCGTGGCGAGGGGAGCGTTCAAGTTTCGGGGTTGGATGGCGGGGCGGGGCGTGGCGGTGCCCGTCGCGTCCCAGAGGATAGCCCGCACGTCGACCGCCACCCCCCCCCCCCTCCCGCCCGAGTGGGCGGTCGCGTTCCTGCCTGCCAGCCCGGCCGGGCCTCTACTTATCGAATGTAATACGTCTTCATTTCTCAGTGAGTCTGCCTGGCGGAGCGCGGAGCGAGGTGCGGTGGGCTGCGGGCTGCGACCCGAAACCTCGCTTCACCACCCATCGGGGAGCCGCCGAGCCGAGCACAGCGCACAGTGGGCCTATATTTTACCTGGTGCTGATTTTACGCGGACGCTCTGTTGTTGCGGGAATAAATAAAATAAGGAGGAAAAAGCGGACTGTGACGCGCGTAAACTCGGTCCGCGGCGCTGCTGGGCCGCCGGTAGGCCGCACGGTGGGCCAGAGCACCGGCACGCCGCAGCCGGACCTCGCACCGCGGCGCTGCTGGGCCGGTAGGCCGCACGGTGGGCCAGAGCACCGGCACGCCGCAGCCGGACCTCGCACCGCGGCGCTGCTGGGCCGGTAGGCCGCACGGTGGGCCAGAGCACCGGCACGCCGCAGCCGGACCTCGCCTCGCACCACACCGGGGAAGGGCCGGGCCGGGCCAGGCCGACGGCCAGGCGGGCAGCGGGGTGGGGGCTATTTCTAATTTATGGACGAATTCACCAGTTGACCCGTGGAAATGGGTGTTGCGGCGAGTTCCGAGAGTCCGAGAGTTCCGCAAGTGGCCGGCGGGGTGCCCGTTGGCGGTGGGGGGGAAGGGCGGGGGTCCTGAAGGTGGTTAGTTCGGAAGCACGGTGGGTCCTGATTTGCGAGGCAGGCGTGGTGCTGTGGACAACTCCGCGCCGCCTGGCCGGCCTG
Organism: Stenchaetothrips biformis; assembly: GCA_030522485.1. NCBI lineage: Eukaryota > Metazoa > Arthropoda > Insecta > Thysanoptera > Thripidae > Stenchaetothrips > Stenchaetothrips biformis. Next base: position 2,654,934 of record CM060091.1, on the reverse strand, counting down.
CCCCCGCCGCGACCGCCACTACGGCCACCGGGCAGCAGCAGGGGCGGGAACAGAAGGACGGACAGGGCCGCAGGATCAGGTGCAGAGCTGCAGCGCGCCCCGTACGACCCCCTGCCGCTGTTTTGCGGTCCGTTCTACCCCGTTGCCTCTCTGTCTTCCTCTCTCTCCCCCTCTCTTTCTCTTTCTCTTCCTCTCTCTCTTCCTTGCTCCCCCCGGCCGTGGCGCTGTTTCACTTGGCCGGCCCGTTGTTTGACTTGAGGCGTGCTCTTAATGACGCAGCGGCCGGCCTGTGTGAGCCGCCCTTTGTCCCGCCCTCCAGTGGGTCTCCACTCCACTCGCGGTCCCGCACGCCCCGCACGCCCCGCACGCCCCGCACGCCCCGCACGCCCCGCACGCCCCGCACGCCCCGCACGCCCCACGCTGCGCACGCCGCCCAGTCGGACCCGTTTTCAGGTCAGCGCGCGAGGCCGTTTTAACCTCCTTGGCGTTCCCTGCAATATGCACGCATCCTCGCCCTAGCTTTTGACCCGGTCCCCGCCGAGTGCGCTGAGGCTTTGGCTCGGTGCGGGCCACTCCAGAAAACTTCTCGCACTGCTGCTGATCGCAGCCTGCCTGCCCGCCTGCCTGCCCGCCTGCCTGCCCGCGCCCGCCTTCCTGCCTGCCCGCCCGCCTGCCTGCCTGCCTGATCGCACGGCCGGGGAGTCTGAGTCTACCGGAAGCAACTGGGTTAGTCGGACGATAATTGGTCGAGGGCAGCAGGGGAGAGAGAGAGGCTCGCATTCTCCACGCGTCCCGCCCCACTTCCCCTCTTCGGGTCTTTTCACTTTAGGGTCCACTTGGCCGGGCCGTTTAGCTCGACTTTGACTCCGCACCGCTCTGCACGCACAACTACTTCCCCCTCCCATCTGCTGGCCCGATCACCCCCACCCCCTTCATAACGTGTACACTGTCAGGAGGATTAAAGTCGAGAGTAAAACACGCCAAAAAATGAAAGAAAAATCCCATTCCATGAACGGTAATGGAAGCAGATGATACTCCTCATGTTTTGTCTAAATTGGTAGTTCTGCTTTGAATTTTAACATGTTTAACGCCATACGGGCGGTGTAGGCGTACCCGGATAGGTTAACGTCCCAACTGCCTTACACACGTATTTATCCTCCGTGAGCAGAGTAGAGCGGTTCTGGAGGCTTTGGTGTCACCCGCTTCACCCACGTGCAAGGAGCTGCTGCAGGCCGGCCTGCGACAATGCCACCCCGCGCGCGAGTGGCCGTGCTGCGCTGGGGCTGGGCGCGGAGAGGCATTGTTGATATCCCCGGCCCGGCCCAGCGGGCAGACGCGCACGCGAGCGGAATCGAGTCCCGTATGAGATATTCTTCTGACTCACACCTCTGCGCCTCGCAGCTTGAGAGTACAAGCATGCTGATACATGATTATTATTATTGTTAAATGTATCATCTGCTAAATGTTAAACGTATCATCTGCTAAAAACTCACACATACATAGATACACACACACACACACGACGCAGGCGCAACGGGCCAGAAACAATTATCAATTCCGCCGTCAGCTAATCTAGTGATGGCCGTGCTATATGAAGCAATAAACCTTCCCCACCCCCCGCGCTGCAGTGGCCAACCCGCCGCGCCGGGACAGCAAGTGTTGTAGAGCGAGTCCATTGTTGTATCGCACGCCTGACAGGTAGGCAGGCCGCCATCCACGCGTGTTTTGAGCATCATCAATAATTTTCGGCGCGTCCCATGAAATATTGATGGACCTATCACAATTGCGGCTGAAAGTGATGCTGCGCGGCGAGGGGAGGGGGCGCGTGTCGGAGAGGGGGCGTGGCAGGGCGTGGCGGGGCGTGGCGGGGCGTGGCGGGGCGTGGCGGGGCGTGGCGGGGCGTGGCGGGGCGTGGCGGGGCGTGGCAGGGCGTGGCGGGGGCACTGAGCACCGGCACCGGCTTCTTTTGTCGCTCAAATTAGTGAGTCAGTACTCAGTCAAGGGAAAGGAGTCAAGAACCATTCGGGGAAAAAGTGAAGGCATTCGGAAAATATCTATGACCCCTAAAAACGACCGAGAGATTTTATCCACAAAGAAAAAAAAAACCACCAAGATTCCGAAAAATTCAAAGATTTTTCGAGAACTCAGGGTTTTTGAGGAAAGGCAAGGCTCTTAGAAAAGCCTCGGGCTAACGACAACGGAACTCCCAGGACCGAGGGGGTAAACACTTTCGTAATGCCCTGTACAAAAAGCCGTGTATCACGCGTAATACACGTATTTGCAATACTATTTTCGGGTCAAATGTGGGAAAATTTAGCTATTTAATGCCGTAATACACGTGTAATACTACCGTAATGCAGCGTAATACCGAGTAGTCTGTACACGATTCCTTGAAGTGTTTACCCCCTCGGCCAGGACTGACTGGAGGGACGGCCAGGATGCAGCGCCAGGATGCCATCACCGAGGCGAGGAGCCACAGGGACGGAGCGCGCCGTACTCCGACACGGCAGCTCCCGAGAGCTTGCTTCAATGACAGGAGGTAGACTGTTTGCTGTGATGGCAGCAACGACACTCTTACCCGGCTCCACGCACGACGCCTGCTCCGCTCCATAGCCGCCTAACCAAGGGAGGAGGCCCTGACACCGGGGCGGGGCGCGGCGGGGCGTGGCGGGGCGTGGCGGGGCAGGGCGGGGCGGATATCAAGCCCTTACTGTTTCAATAACAGTAACATTAGCAGTAACAGGGCGCCCCCGTGCCCCCCGGCAGAGCCAACCCTAGCACCTCTAAAGCTCCCGGCCGAGCCGCCGCGGCCTCCGGGTGCACGCAACAGATGCACACGCAGAGTCGCAGCGTAGCCTTCTCGTGTGTCGCGCGTCCGGGCCGCCGGGGGAGCCGAGAGAGAGTCACTTTTGAGTGTCTCTCCCCGCGTGCACCGTATTGAACATCAAGGCGAGTAGCAGCAGCAACAACAACAGCAGCAGCACGGATTTGGCACTTTGCGCTCGAACAGGCGAGCCAAAGCTGCACTGAAGTTGGTCCCGACTGAAGGGCGTGTTTGGGATTATGCACTCTCCGCATTGGCCCACTGGACTTAACGCGCTGGCCTGCAGACTGATTCCGAGAATCGTTCTCTTGCCCGGCCTCCTCTGCTTCGAGTGGGGTAGATCCGCCCTTGCCGTGCCTCGCGGCCCGTCTTGGGCGAGTGCCCCCCTCCCCCGCCCGATGCGACTCCCTCCGAAGGACGCGAATCCTGTTTGATGGATGGAAATGAACGAGGTTATGCTTGGCCACGCGGCGTGCGCAGTGTAGTGCGAGCAGCAACAGGCAGGGCGGCAGGGCTACCTCGCAGCCCTTCCCGTCGACGACTCAAAATGGATTTTCTGCCCTTGGCGCTGCCGATAAAGGAGGTGTTTTCCAGTGGGGGGGCGGGCACAGGGCACAGGGCGGGCACAGGGCACAGGGCGGGCACAGGGCACAGGGCGGGCACAGGGCACAGGGCGGGCACAGGGCACAGGGCGGGCACAGGGCGTGGGCTTGCTGTGTTCACTTCCAGACCAGACAGCGCGCCCTTGGCGGGTGCCCGCGGCCCGCCACGCCCCCTCCACGCCCCGCCGGCCCCGCTGACAGCCCCGTCTGCCCCGCCGTGCCCCAGCCTGGCCGGCCCGGCCACGTACCGTCCACAAGAGAAATGGCGACTGCCAGCCAGGGTTAAATGCGGCGCATCCTGTTACAGCGTCGCGGCGTAGCGTCCCGACGACACGGCGCGATGCGACGCCAGTCCGCCCCGCCCCGCCCCGCCCCACCCCGCCCCGCCCCGCCCCGCCCCGCCCCGCCCCGCCCCGCCCCGCCCCGCCCCGCCCCGCCCCGCCCCGCCCCGGCTCGGCGCGACTCAACTCGGCAAGGCTCGGCCGCCCGCGGTTTCCCGAACTCTGAAACACGGAGCGTGAAGCGCAACGAGCAGGGAAGCGCGAAGAAAAACAATTGGCAGTTTTCCGCGGTGGCCGACGACGCACAGTGGACCAGATGGCCAAAATTCTGGACGCGTTTTTAGCTCCAGAATCGGTAAATAAAACTCGAACCAAACTTATGACCCCCCTGTGCAGCTGCACTCCCACGCTGCACAGTGGGCCAGCCCAAGCACTCTGCCGTTCACTCCTGCAGCGACGCTGGCCCCGCAGCTGCACTCCCACGCCGCACAGTGGGCCAGCCCAAGCACTCTGCCGTTCACTCCTGCAGCGACGCTGGCCCCGCAGCTGCACTCCCACGCCGCACAGTGGGCCAGCCCAAGCACTCTGCCGTTCACTCCTGCAGCGACGCTGGCCCCGCAGCTGCACTCCCACGCCGCACAGTGGGCCAGCCCAAGCACTCTGCCGTTCACTCCTGCAGCGACGCTGGCCCCGCAGCTGCACTCCCACGCCGCACAGTGGGCCAGCCCAAGCACTCTGCCGTTCACTCCTGCAGCGACGCTGGCCCCGCATCTGCACTCCCACGCCGCACAGTGGGCCAGCCCAAGCACTCTGCCGTTCACTCCTGCAGCGACGCTGGCCCCGCAGCTGCCTCGCAGAATAAGTGGCCTGCGTTTAGAGTCTCTTTATGAAACGCATAAAGACTGCCGAGTCGTATGCGCGTCTGGAGGACTGACGGACGGACGGACTGCAGGCAGACAGACACTGACGGACAGATGGGGACGAAGGAAAGGAAAGGGGTTGAGAAAGGACAGAAAAGGAGGCGTCGCTAATACCTCCATATTCATGTAATCAACACAGTGGGGTGGGTCCCGGGGGAGAGAGAGAGAGAGAGAGAGAGGCCACAACGCGGCGGGCCCGCCCAACCCACCGACTTGTAAAATCCGATGCCAGCGTCCCGCGGCGTCCACATCCACATTGCGATACGGCGGGCCGGTGGGGACCGCGACCTGGTCTGGATTTGAATGGCAATGTGGCTCCAGCTCCGCCTCAAGTCAAGCCGCGCCGCGTTAATGCCACGAGGAAAGGGAGGGGAGGTTACAGTGGGCCAGAGACCGGTAGATTGGTAGATGATGTCAAAATCCTGGACGCTTTGAGCTTCAGAGTCGCTAAATGGGACTCCAGGAAAGCGATTACGGAGCTCCGCCAGGAGCTCCTTCTCCCGGGAGAAACTCCTGCGGAGTTCCGTAATGTGCCGTAGTGGCGCTGGCGTCGGCGTGGTCCCGAAACCGGTAGATTTCTTTTTTAAAGGTGTTTTTACCTTGAAAAAATTGTTTTAACACCATCCGATGCTTTCCCCTCAGTGTTTTCAAGGTAAAAACAGCTTTAAAAAAGAAATCTACCGGTTTCGGGACCACGCCGACGCCAGCGCCACTACGGCACATTACGGAACTCCGCAGGAGTTTCTCCCGGGAGAAGGAGCTCCTGGCGGAGCTCCGTAATCGCTTTCCAGGGGGTCACACGTTCTCTGTACGGATCCAGCCTTTCAAAGGCACCGCTTCACTGATCGTGTCATGTGCCTCACCAGTCTCACGGTGGCCGAGAGAGCGTTGGAGCGTGGGACTCTGAGTCCGGGGGATTTGGGCTCGAAACCCAGTGCAGTCGTCATTTTCGATAGGCTGTCCCCGGGAATCAGCCACCAAACTATGCGTCGGCGGACGCTTCCCTCGCGGTGGTAACTTCACCTACTCACATATATATATACAACCTCTCGGCGCTCGTCTACCGTACTACCAGTGATGGGTGGCGAGACTCCGTTATACCATGCAGTGGCCTGCCTACGGGGAAGGACGCCAGCAGAGGGAATTGAAGCCCTCTCGCCTGGGAAACGTCGCAATAGACGACTTGGTCCAGGCGGAATAAGGAGAAGAAAGGAAGAAGAATTTTCAAGAACATGGCCGCCGTCGGCTGCTAGGACCAATCAGGGACCGGCTACCATGTTCGTGAAGATACTTCTTTCTTTTTTCTTCTTCTTCTTCTTCTTCTTCTTCTTCTTCTTCTTCTTCTTCTTCTTCTTCTTCTTCTTCTTCTTCTTCTTCTTCTTCTTTTCTCAAATAGAAGAAGTTATAATGTACACTGTTAATTACTTTAAACGGCACCTGCTGACAAGCCTTGAGCTTAGCAGGACCTTAACGAAATCCTATGTACTGTGATACCCTACCTGTGGAAAAGAAACAATAAAACAATCAATCAATCAATCAATCAATCAATCTTCTTCTTCTTCTTCTTCTTGTTTCGCCACTCAGGTGATCGGGCCAGATAGAGGCAAGTCCTCTATCTGGCCCGATCACCTGAGTGGATGTCTCTAGCGCCGTGGCTGGTACACTTAAGCTTAGCTCACCGGCGGTTAGATGGGAGGCAGAACACGTGACAGCACTACATCCATTCCGGTTCGGGGATCGCCCTTGCACCAAATAGTAGGCTTTCTCTAAAATTTACGTCATTATTTTTTAATTGAAGTGCTGAAGCCTATCACCACATTCCCGCCAATATGAGGTGTCACGTTCAAAGACACGTAGCAATGGTGGTGCTCTCTCTCTTGCCGCCTTGAGTTCACTCGTCCCCTTCGGTTCGCGGTAAGTGGGTCGCGGCGCGTCGCCCGCGAAGGGTGTATCGCGGAGTGGGCGACACACGCCCCCAGACGCCCCCGGCCCCAGCCTGCCGTAATCTATTTTTACACCTCATGTTTGGGCAATCTATCATCGCCTCCGCCAAGTTCTCCGCGCGTCCGTCGGCCCCCGCCACATCTATATTCGCTCCCCCCCCCCCCCGTTCGTCACCCTTCCCCGGTTCCGATTCGGACGGACTTCTGATTCATGGGGCCGCCGCCGCGCAGCAGACTGATTCCGGCGTCCGTCCGCGTTTCTCTCTCTCTCTCTCTCTCTCTCTCTCTCTCTCTCTCTCTCTCTCTCTCTCTCTCTCTCTCTCTCTCTCTCTCTCTCTCTCTCTCTCTCACGGCGCGCGGACAAAGACCGAGGAGCGCAGAGTGCCTTGCCCAGAAGGACGGCGCGGAGTCCACAGTGTGCGCGCACGACGCGCGAAATCGTGAAATCAGCGCCAGCCTTGGCTCGGCGTCTTTGGTACAGCCCTCGCCGCGCGTGGGGGCAGAAACTAGGCTTTATTAAAAGGTGGCTCGTCTCTGCGTGTCGTTACTCTTGCCGGCACCGCGGCCACGTCACCTCGTCGCCGTGCTCCAGACCCGCTGAAACTGATCTGCGTGAAGGCGCCGCTGGAGGCGCGGTGGGTGCGCGCGGTGCGGCGGTGCGCGGCGACCCGCACGATAATTTGACTGTGCGGTCGTGCCGGAGGGGTGCGGTGGGGCGGGGCGGGGCGGGGCGGGGCGGGGCGCAGCGCGACGTCGTCGCCTTTTCCGAGGAGTGTACCCCCACTCTGACCCGGCAGCCCCCACCCTTTACTGAACCTGCCCCAGCGTCAAACAGCTCTGTTCGCATATGTAATTAACAGAGCAGGCTGCCTGGCATGGAGGTCGCGGAAGTAGGGGGGCGGGGCGGGGGTGGGGCGGGGGCACAGCTCCTTAATTGTTTGTCGGTCTTACTCCTCGCCTGTCGCGGAGAGGAGCCCCCGCCGCCCCCGCCGCCCCCGCCCGCTCCGGCAGGGCTCTCGCCTTACCGCGGGGAGCGCCGCGCACCGCCACGCCAGCAAACCAGCCACCGCCAAGTTGGAGCGCAAAACGCTGGCTGGCTCTGTGCAGCCGTGGGCTGCCGTGGGCTGCCGTGGGCTGCCGTGGGCTGCCGTGGGCTGCCGTGCTGCCTCAGCGCGATGAACGAGCCGCGGAGCGCGCCTCGAGAGAGAGCCGTGCGTGTGCGGCGTCTGCTTTATATCTAATTGCGGCCGTCATTCGTGCCTGGCTGCGTGGCTGCGTGGCTGCCTGGCTGCGTGGCTGCGTGGCTGCGTGGCTGCGTGGCTGCGTGGCTGCGTGGCTGCGTGGCTACGTGGCTGCCTGGCTGCGTGGCTGCGTGGCTGCCTGGCTGCCTGGCTGCCTGGCTGCCCGCGGTAAGGCACCGCCTGCCGCCGAGAGGGAGTCCAGTGTCGTCGTCGAGGAGCAGCGCCTGCCTTGTTTCTGGCGACGCAAACGAAAGGAAGAGTCAATCACGAAACTCCTGCACGCTTAAAAACCCTTGCGAAGTGTTTTGAGCATATGTAAGGCACACACAGTTGGGTTCACTAAAATGTCGGCTGTGTGCCCGCAACGTACGTGGAAGTCTCTCCTTTCACGTGCCGCCTCGTTTACCACTCCTAGTTTAGGAGCAGCAGCATCGGCGCCGCCAAGTTGGTCGACATGTCAACGAGTCTTTGGCAGGGCGGCATCCGCTGTTTTTCCTCGCAGGGCGAGGCAGGCGGCGCGGCAGGCGGCGAGGCCGCTAGCGGCTCGTCCCGTCTCGGCCGCGGCGTGTTTATGGCCGACACCTTGAGTGCACCATGCCGCAGTAACTCATGTCGCCGGGTGTCGCCCCGTCGGCCCTTCCTGCTGGGATGACCTGAGCGCCCCCTCCTTGTCCTCCGTGTCGGCCAGCAGCGCGGACTGGAGCCGAGCCGCCGAGCTACGGCCTAGCCGCGCGCGCGCCCGAAACTTTTTAAAAACTTCTGCTCTGCCGTATTGAATTTATGGGGGTTGTCGCACAGATTTAGCGACAGATTTCATCCAAGTCGGCGCGATGCGGCGCGAGAGACCAGCCCAATCTCCAAAGAAATCAGATACTTTTCTTTTGTTATTCGGCGAGCAGCCTCACTATTTTTTTTTCTCCCTCTTTTCCTGACGTCGGCCTTCTTCATCAAACATCCAACGGTATCCCCCTTCCCTTCACCCCCTTCACCCCCCTTTCCGCTCGGGGAAAGTTAGTTGTGAAATCCATTGATGGCGGTGATTCATACCGATGGCTCGTCCGGGGCCGGTCCTCGGCGCGGACCCCACGCAGGTCGTCCATTACCCGATTGGACGCTACACTGTGAGGTGCGAACTGGTTCACACGCCACACAGTGGGCAGGACCATGTTCACACTGGTTTTCTGAATGTAATAATGAACTCATTTAAAAAAGCAATAAGATTTTTATCGCATTAGTAGCGCCATGAAAAAGCTATTGCATTATAAGTGCATAATTATTGTATTGCATTAGCATATTTATCAATTTAGAAGCGTAGTAATCATTTTATCACACCAAAACTGTGATAATCTGGGCCCAGACCGGCCAAACCCTGAGGGACTTATTGCATATTTAATGCGATAATTTTTTTTATTGCTGCCACAGATGCGATAATTTGAAGGAATCACATTAGCCTTTTTATCGCTGCAAATTGTATGAAACTTATCACATCAGGAATATCAGTGCACGCCTCTCGCGCGTGGGATGGAAGTCAAAAACAAAACAGGAAAGAAAAAGAAAACCACGGTAGGAAAGTGGGAAGCGATCCCCGGCGCGCTGCCGTGGCTGACTATGGCATCGAGTGGCGCCCGCCTCCGACCCGATCGGAGCGATACACCTGATGGCGTGACGCTTGCGGGGCCAGAGGTGCCAGGGTGTGACTTTCGAGCAGCACTTGTTTGCGTCTAAACTTCAAACAAAATCGCAATCAAGTCTGGTGGGCCCCGCTAGCCCCGCCAGCCCCGCCAGCCCCGCCAGCCCCGCCAGCCCCGCCAGCAGCGCCCCTCCCGTTCTTTCCGGGCCGCACACCCCTCCCCTCGATGCCGTGGTTTAAGGCAGGCTGCCGCGGTGTCGCATGTAAGTTTGGCGCTACCGCACCTTTCCGTCGCTTCCAAACTTTGCCTCTCACTTACTCCCGAACGCCACCCCGCGCCGCTCGAGAGCTGGAAGCTATCTCGTCGCCTCGCCGGGTCCCGGGCACTGTGCGTGGCCGTGCAGCCCCGCCGCTCTCAACATGCGGTCGGCACTCTTGATGAGGTCGTGGAGTTGCGGGGCCGGCCGGGGCGGCAGCGGCATAGTCCGACGCAAACAGAACCGCGAGCGCCACGCCTTCACCAGCCATCAACCGACTCGATTTTCTATTTTCCGTTCCCGCGCTTTGCCCCCCCCCCTCCCCCCCTCCCCGCCCGACGGCTGTTGGCGCTGATCACGGGGTGAGCAAATAGGGGGCACTTGCCGACAGAGCGAGGGGCGCGGCGGGGCGCGGCGGGGCGCGGCGGGGCGCGGCGGGGCGCGGCGGGGACGCACGCGGAGGAATAGACCGTGCGCCGCTGCGCGCGCTGCGCCGCGCCCATCAATAACGCCGCGGCCCGCGGGGAGCGTCACCCTTGGAGCGCCGCCATGGCCGCCCACCCCGACCCCTTCGGCCGCAAAACTTTGGCTCGGAGAAACAATAAAGTATGGCGGGGAATTCAAAAGAAGAATTTGTTGCCGCCACATCGGTCGGCCCGGGAGGTCTGCGGACCGGAGTTTGGGGAGCCCAGAGGGGCGTGTCATGGACAGTCTTACCTGCCCCGTCCGGCCCCCCGCCGCCGGAAGTACTCCTGCGCGGCACGGGCGGTGGCAGGGGAAGCAGTTGGCTGAGAACGTCAACAAGCTTCTGAGCGCTGGCGGTGGAGATTCCGCTGTGAGGATGAGAGGAGCGGCGCGGTAGCCCGCCCCGCCCCGCCCCGCCCCGCCCCGCACCCCACCACACCCGACACGGCCCGCCCCACCCCACCACGGACCGCCCACACAACAACTGCCCCATGCGTATTACCAACCTCGGCACTCCAATCCCCACCACCCCTTCGCATGGATGTCGCACCGAATTCTGCCTTTCATACATACAAAACAAGTAAAATGTTGTTGTGCGCTCACGCCGCCTCCACCTCCCTTTGCCGCACCGGCTGCACACACTGGTGACACCCTGGGCGCAAGGGGCAAGCAGAGCGGAGCCGAGAATGCGGAGAGAGAGAGAGAGAGAGAGAGAGAGAGAGAGACAGACAGACAGACAGACATACAGACAGACAGACAGACAGACAGACAGAGACGAGAGTTGAGAGAAAAGACTCGATAGTCGCCCAACCTCACACTTATATTCTAAACTTTTTCTGGGGTGTAAGTCTGCGTGCGTGCGTGCGTGCGTGTGTGTGTGTGTGTGTGTGTGTGTGTGTGTGTGTGTGTGATATGAAAAAAAAAAAAAGGAAACGCGAGAGGGAGCGGGTCGGGGAGAGACACCGTGCATCTGTGAAAGACGACGGCGAGCAAGAGAAAGGGAGGAAAGAACAATGAATGTATGCACATATCGCAGAGGCGCGAGCCGCGTACCTTCACGGCGTCGGCCTGCCCGTGCGTGCCCCCTCCCTCCACCGTGCTTCTCTGCTTCTCGCGGTTCCGGGCCTCCCAATAAATTCGTAAGGAGCGTGGTGTTTTTCGCACGGGGTGACGCGTGGCGGGGGGGGGGGCCCTTCCCCCACCCCTTCCCCTCTGCCGGAGACAGGACAGTCTTTTTAGTCATGCTGTCTCTGGAAACAGAAAACGAAGCCCACCTCTGGGGGCCGTCCGCCGTCCGCCGCCCTGTCTCCAGGCGACTCCGGCGAGACTCCATCCAGCCGGAGTACCCATCAGAGCGCTTCCCCCGGCAGACTTCATTCTATCCCCGATCCGGGACCCTCCGCCCGCCACCCCCGCCACCCCCGCCTGCCTCTTGGCCGAGAGCCTGAATGGTAACGATACTAATACTCCGGGCCCTCTCGCGTTGTCCCACCGCCGCCCTCCGCCGGCCCCCCGCCGGCCCCCGCCACCCCCGCCGTCCCCGCCACCCCCGCCGCCGCAGCGACACAGACGTTAGCATCTCGTCCTCCCTTTAAAAACTTTTCTCTAAGTTTAGCCGCGAGTCGTGCTCGCCCTGCCGCACCTTGACGGCTCGGCTCGGCACGTCGCGCCCCCCTCCCCTCCGCCTCCCCTCCGCCTCCCCTCCCCCTCCCCTCCCCCCTCCCCTCCCCGCCGGGCAAGTAGTTGAACCGCTCTTGATTGTGCATTCGTTTTGGCTCGCACAGATGGCGCCGCCTGGAGGGCTGCTCGTGGGACGGCAGTGCGGCCCGCATGCTCAGAACGAATGCGACGCGGCGACGCGCGGGGAGGCGAGTCGCCCTGCTTTCCTTGCGACCTAACCACTGCACGGCTCGCGGCGTGCTGTGCGCTCTAGGCAGCCTGGCGGTCGGGCTGGCTGGCGCCGCGCTCAACCTCTGAATATGGAACACAAACGCAGTATCAATCCATGCATAAATCTAAAATCTTGAAGCACCGCGGGCGGAGCACGGAGGCGGGGCGCGCGACACTCCGGGGGCTTTGTTCCGACACACGCCCATCACAACGGCAGCGCTCCACATATACTGCTACTCGGCTACGAGGGGGAAAAAAAGGTTGGAGAGAGAACGGAAAATAAATATTGCAAAAGCAAGAAGGTAAAGAAAGGAAAACCTGGATGGAGTATAGCAGCAGCACAAGCAGCAGCAGGTGGCGGCATAAATGAAAATAAACGAGGACGCGCATTTTGATGAACCAGCAGGCAACAAAGCGGAACCTTACTCAAGGAGAGAGCTCTCGCGAGGTGTGGCGGGCCGTGGTGGGGCGGGGGCGGGCGGGCCAACCCGTTCCGTTTTTCAATTTTCCCACCTAATTGGAGCAGGAGCTTTTCCGGGACGCACACGGCCATGCACCCCTCCCCCTCTCACTGAACGGGTTATCATCGACTGCCTCCGGAAATCAGGCTCCCCCACCCCCACCCCACCCCCCGCGCGGGTCCGGGACCGGTGAGACTCGGAATGACTTCCTGGCCCGCCGCACCTCGCCCCGCCCCGCCCCGCCCCTCTCCCCGGTCACTGGCAGGGTCATCTGTATGTATGCGAGGTTGCGGCCCCCGTGTCTTGATGATGACGGCACAGCCAGTCCGATACGCCGCCGTGTGGACTCTCTGCGCCGGATCAAGTCGTTAGCGTCCTTTTGCTCCCACCGCCCCGCCCCGCCCCGCCCCACCACGCCACGCCGCGCACCGACCCACCCAGCATCACCTCTGACGAACTGGTAGGTGCGACCAATGGTGCAATTTCCATACGATTACCATTCTTATTTCCGCTTACAGCCGACCTGGCCGGCCCTGCTTCGTGGTCCCAGTGGGGCGGGGCAGGCGGGGCGGGCATGGCGGGGTGGGGCGGGCAGGGCCCTCACCGGCCGGGTGACACGGCTCGCAGCCCCCTTTTTTTTGCCAGGGAATTTGAATTACGACGAGCCGTATGAGCCAATGAGAGCGCTGATTAGACAAAAAGGCCTTGTCCTGCCGCGTTGCCGCGTCCGATGAGAGCCGGGCTCTTCCATTGCTCGGAGAGCAGCTAATTAGGCCGTAAGCGACCCCCACCCCGTCCGTCTCTCTCTCTCTCTCTCTCTCTCTCTCTCTCTCTCTCTCTCTCTCTCTCTCTCTCTCTCTCTCTCTCTCTCTCTCTCTCTCACACAGCGCCAATCACAGCCATTTAGGCCCTGTTCCATCATAATCGCAATAAGGGTCGCTCGCTCTGGCTGCCCCCCTCTCTCTCTCGCTCGTTCCTTCGTTACCTGTGTGTGCCCGCCTTTTTGTTTCCAGTATTGTTTTCTTTGCTTCGCCTGCCAGCCGTATTGGAACTTGGGGAAGGCCTTGATTGCGTTGCGCTGATAAGGCGGGGGAGAAGGGGAAGGATCGTTGCAGGGATGAAGCGAGGGGCTCCAGTTTTGCATCGCTTAACCAGCTTTATCAACAAAAAAAACCTTGAGCCGCCAAATTTCTCTTATTTGCGGTCTTGTCTTCGACCTCTGTGTGTGTGTGTGTGTGTGTGTGTGTGTGTGTGAGAGAGAGAGAGAGAGAGAGAGAGAGAGAGAGAGAGAGAGAGAGAGAGAGAGAGAGAGAGAGAGACAGACAGACAGACAGACAGACAGACAGACAGACAGACAGACAGACAGACAGACAGACAGACAGAGAAAGATAGTGGACGCGTGTGTCTGTGCAGGGACTCGATCTCATTCTATGCAGCGCGCTGCGCACTGCATCCCCACCCCTGTTCTGCACGGTCCGCTGCTGGCTGGAGTATTTGTGCACATTGCTGGTGTTCCCCTCCCCCGTGGCGGGGCGGGGCGGGGCAGGGCGGGGCGGGGCGCATCGCTGACGGCACCCAGTCGGCATGAAAGCTCCCAGGGACGGTTGCCAAAAGAACTTGGCAGAAACCCTATAGCGGCGTCCCGCCCTCTTTTGACGGCCAGCTGTTCACACCTGGGTGGCGGGGGTGCGGAGGCGGCGAGGGCCGTGGCGGCTGTGTAAATCACTGCCGGAGCCTATGTTACGAGGGGCCTGCTTATGGTGCTCCGGCTATGCTGGGCGTGGCGGAGGGGCCGAGGCGTACCACGGCGTACCGCAGCGGGCGCACCGTTCTAATGCAGCGCACGGATGGGAAAGTCACAGAAAAGTGGGACGGTTCTCTGACGGGTCAGCGCTCATTGCACAGTGGGCTAGAAGACCGACGGAGGCGGTCGAAATCCCGGACGAAATGGCCCATTTCCGGCGCTGCATGCGCCGCCGCCCCGCGGCACGCGTTGCTCAGCTACGCCGCCGGCCAGGCGAGGGCGGTCGGCACGCCAGGCTACGCCACCGCCCGGGGCCTCCCCAGCAGAGTCCTCATCCCGCTAACTAGAATTCATTGGTAAGAATCCAATTAAATTAATTATTTTTTTCGCAGGCAAACAGCGTAAAGGCCGGGCGGAGCGTTCTTTCCGCTCGTCGGGTGGCAGACAAGGACGAGTTGCCTGCCTGTCCACCGCGCAATACCTTGCCTCGAGTCATGAATGGAATGTGCCCCCGCGGCCCCCGCGGCCCCCGCGGCCCCCGCGGCCCCCGCCCTCCGGCGTCGGGGCGCCCGGCGCGGTGCTCGACAGGCCCCGCCGGCTAGCCATCTGTCACAGAGGGCCGGGCGGACCTGACGGCAACAGCACGCCTCACGGCCCTCACGGCGATGGGCGAGGGGCCTAAGGGAGACCCGCGAGTAGACGCCAGCCGTACCCCCTGCTGCCAAGAACGGAAAAAAGGTGAATATTTGGAGGGCGTTGGTGGGGCCAGTAATACACCGCAACTTGAGGGGCTGCCGGGGCGCTGGGCCGAAGGGCGAGCCGAAGGGCGAGCCGAAGGCACGGGCCAGGCCGAGGCGGCGGGCCGACTGTGCGACTTTACGGGTCTTCGGCAAAGCGACTGATTGGAACTATTGACACGGTGAGCAGTAACGCCGAGTAACAAGTTCCCCCGCGCGGCGAGGCCAGACCGAAAAAGGGGGGGGGGGCGGAGGCGGAGGGCAACGAAATGTGATTGGTCGTGTATAGCTGGAAGGGGGAAAGTGAGTTCCACGCGGCGGGGCACACAGGGCGGGGCGGGACGCGAACACCTGCGGGGACCTGAATGGGAATCGCTAGAGGATTAGGGCGGCAGCACGGCCGGGACGTGACGGGACGTAGCGGGGCGCGGCGGGGTGGGGTTGGGCTCGCGGTTCTCGAACAAGTCGACAGCGCCGAGCCCGGCAGTGCCTTCCTGGTGAACCCCGCGGAGAGTGGGGGGGGGGAAGAGGAGGAGGCCTGGCAGGGTCGCAGCCCAATCATGGCCCTGCAAATAAACGACACTCAACGATGCGCCCTCCAGGCGGGCCCGGAGGCTGGACTCCAGTGGCCCGGAGGCTGGACTCCAGTGGCCCGGAGGCTGGACTCCAGTAACCCGGAGGCTGGACTCCAGTGGCCCGGAGGCTGGACTCCAGTGGCCCGGAGGCTGGACTCCAGTGGCCCGGAGGCTGGACTCCAGTAACCCGGAGGCTGGACTCCAGTGGCCCGGAGGCTGGACTCCAGTGGCCCGGAGGCTGGACTCCAGTAGCCCGGAGGCTGGACTCCAGTGTGGCCCGGCGGCTGGACTCCAGTGGCCCGGAGGCTGGACTCCAGTGGCCCGGCGGCTGGACTCCAGTGGCCCGGAGGCTGAACTCCAGTGGCCCGGAGGCTGGACTCCAGTAGCCCGGAGGCTGGACTCCAGTGGCCCGGCGGCTGGACTCCAGTGGCCCGGAGGCTGGACTCCAGTGGCCCGGAGGCTGGACTCCGGTCCCCGGACTCCAGTACTGTCGGGAGTGGCGCGCGAGGACTGGCATTGTGTCGCCAAGTGGGTCACGCGCGGCGCCGCGGGCAGATGCTCAGCGAGCTCTCCCCGGCCGGCACCAGGACCCACATTCACGGCGATAAGAGTTGTCTGAGCAGCGCACCGCGTTGTGGGGGTGACATCCGCCGGCCCGCGCGTTGGCCTGGACACGCCGGGAGAGGGGCGCACAGTGAGCCCGAAGACCGGTGCACGCGGCCCTCTGGCCAAAACTCTAGACGCGTTTTGAACCGCCCAGAGTCGGTGAATGTGACTCGAACCGAACGTGCGACCCCGCCAATGGATTGCTCTCCGAACGAAGAATCCATCCGGGATAACCCGTCCGGTATTTGAAGCCTCCACCGGTCTTCACTGCAAGAAAAAGTGTGGATAGTACAACAAAAGTACAACAAAAACTGTACAATGAAAGTACAACAGGGATTGTAGAAAGTACAACGAGCATTGTACGAACCACAACGAGGCCTGGACTGCACAGCACTCGTCATGCCGGTTCCATTGTACCTTGTACAGCAATTGTACAACAATTGTTGTACTTTGAAAGTACAATTAATTCCTGATAAATAATTTGCCAGTAATTTGTGTACTTTCGTTGTGGTTTTTTCTTGCAGTGTTCTGGCCCACTGTGAGGAGGGACGAATACATTCGCCGTCTGACGGTGGGGCTGACCACCCACCACCCCTCCGCTGTCAGAAAAGCCAATCACATCCTGTCACGAGGGCCTCGACGTGTTGCCGATTCGTCTTTGGGGTTCAAAGACCACGGCGCCGTGGCCTCGGCCTTGACTTGTTCCGTCCGAGGCGCGTGTTTTGAAGCGGCGTGTACCGGTCGGCTTTGTGTGGATGCCGGCCAGCAAGTCAAGTCAAGGGAGGGAGGCCGTGGCAGGAAGGCAGGGCGCGGTCGCTGTGGGGTTGCCCACCCTGCAGGCGCCGCAACGGGTAACAAGCGGCGGCCTAGCGGCGGACCGATTTCCCGCTGCCAGCCCGCTGCCAGGTCGTGTCCGGGACGCCGTGTCCTGGACGTCCTGCAGCAGTCCGCGGGGCGTGTCCAGCAGGACCTCCCCGCCCTGCCCCTCCTGGCGCGCCCGAAATGCGAACGCATTAGAAATTCAAATGGCGCGGGGGCGGAGGTCTCACCGCTCAAGAGTGCCCGATGTTTGATCTGTGAGCAGAGGCGGCCCGGCTAGCCGCTCCCCCCGGACACGACCAGCCCCTCTCCACCCCACCCCCCTGCCCCTGCCCACCCCTGCTGTTCGTTATTTCGCGAAAAAAGGACGCCGTTTACCCGTTCATTCGCGTTATCCAGCCGCATTGTTTCTTCCGCGAAGCCTCGGCGAAAGCTGGCGAGGCTGGCGGAGCGCCCCGCCGCGTTTAGCGCGTGTTTTTCCCCCCGATACGGCACAAAGTGCGAATGGAAATGGTTGGCAACCCTTTGTGATAAATTAATGCCAGACGGCCGCGCTTGTCGGAGTATGGTGGTGGAGGTGGTGGTGGTGGTGGTGGTGGTGGTGGTGGTGGTGGGGGTGGTGGTGGTGGTGGTGGTGGTGGTGGTGGCGGCGGTGGTGGTGGTGGTGGTGGTGGTGGTGGTGGTGGTGGTGGTGGTGGTGGTGGTGGTGGTGGTGGTGGTGGTGGTGGTGGTGGTGGTGGTGGTGGTGGTGGTGGTGGTGGTGGTGGTGGTGGTGGTGGTGGTGGTGGTGGTGGTAGTAGTGGTGCTGCCGCCGCTACCGCTCGTTGCGTAGTCCATGGGCTGGCCCACCGCAGAGGACAGGCATGACTCACACACCACGCTCCTTTTTTTCTGGGGTCGGGGTGCGGGGCTGCGCAGAGGCGTGCACACATGAATATTACGACTGGGTGCTGCTGCTGGAGCGCTGGAGCACGGCGGGGGTGGGGCGCGATGCTGGAACTAGGACACGGCTGCAAGGTACTCGGCTGGGGAAAACGTTGGGGCCTACCCCGTTCGTTCGTTCGTCCATCCGTCCGTCCGTCTGTCTGTCTGTCTGTCTGTCTGTCTGTCTGTCTGTCTGTCTGTAAGCTCGTTTGGGGGTGGCAGTGCGCTGCTGCAGCCTAGCCGGGAACTCTTAGTGTGCTGTGTGTGCCAATTAGAGACTGACTGCGTTCCCACTTTCTAGAACGGAGTTCTCATGCCAACAGTGCTCAACAGTGTTTTGCTGCTTTCACGAAAAATAACGGCGTTGCTGCGGAGTGCACAGGTACAACTACAACTTTTCGCTGAGCGTCCCGGAGTCATCGGGAAGACGTACTCCCGTCCTTGGTGAGCCCCCCGAAGTACACCACCCCTAGGGCATATGTACTCCCCCTTGGGTACATAATCCCCAAGGATAATGTACTCCCCCACCACCAGGGTTGGAGTACATGCGCCCTGGGGATTTAATGCTCCTCGAGGAGTACCAGGGATTATGTACTCCCCCACCTCGGAGGGGTAAATTGGTCTTACGTACTCCAAGGAAATTTTCCATTTTCAACGCATTATTTTTTCTCGGTGCAGTTTTCCCGGGGAGGACTACGCGCGGCGGAGACGTAATGAAGACGGCGCGTCAATCCGCGCCAAGCGCGACCAGGTGAGAATTTATCACCATCGGCCGGCGTAAAAAGGCACATCTCCCGGGGCAATAAAAAGGGTCGGGCCTAAAGGCGTCGCCGTGTTGACTCTGGCGTCCCTGGCTGCCGGGCCTGGGACCTGGCGGACCTATCCGCCGTGCTGGCCTGGGCCCAGCCTGTTCATCCGTCTGGGTGTCCCCCAGGATGGCCTCCCCCAGGATGTCCTCCCGCGCGACCCGTCGCCCGGACCCGCCCCGCCGCTGGCTAACCGGATGGTCTTGTACCGGACTGGGAGGCGGCAGCAGCGGCAGCCTGGCGGCCCAGGAGGCATCCCCGGGGACCTGGGCGACCTGCAGGGCGCCAAGGTCGTAAAGATGATATCTCCTCCGGCTGGCTTTGGGTCGGGCGGAAGACGGCGCCCCGGCACTGCCGCCCCCGGCCAGCACCGCGTTGCCGCGCCACGGGGAGGGCCGCCTGGAGGAGGGACTGCGGAGGTAGAGAGGTTTACGCGGATGACAAATACCCCTCCTGGTGGCAAAACGCTACCGCTCAACAAGGCGGCGCTGGCGCGGCGCACAGTGGGCCGGACGACCCGTGGACGCGGCCAAAACTCTAGACGCGTTTAGCTCCAGGAGTCACTAAATGGGACTCGAACCGAACGCGGTGGCCTCACCAATGGGTTGCTCTCCGAACGAGGAATCCATTGGTGGGGTCACACGTTCGCTTCGAGTCCTGTTTTGCGACTCAGGAGCTCAAAACGCGTCTGTATTCTGGCCCACTGTGCGGCGGCCCTGTGCCTCAAGGACGCGGTGGCTGCGGGCAGAGCAGCCATTGAGCAGGTTTTACAAAGCTGGCTGCGGGAAGCAGCGCGGCACAGGGCGGCGCTGGGTTGCGATTCTGGGAACGGCTGGTCGGCGCCCCAAACCGCAGCCTTGCTTCGCGGGGATACGAGCTCTAACCCGGGAAGGCAGGCAGGGGGGAAAAGGGGGGGGGGGGAAGGGGTTGGCTGGCAGACAGGCCAGCGAGCCAGCGGGGCCCTCAAATCAATTTCACTGCAGCCTCGACTTGAGTGTTACGCGACGAAGCGCGCAGAAAATGGGGCGAGATAAAACGGAGACACTGTTACCGAGTTGTACGCCGGAAAAAAATAAAAGAATGGCAGAAAAATGCTCTTGGCGGAAGAATATTCTTCGGAAAAAAATGCTCTGTGCAAAAAAAAAAGCTCTGGCATAAGAAAAGATCTTGGCGGAAGAGACGCTCCATGCCGCGAGGCCGCGGCCGGGCCGGGCGGCCTTGTGACCACACATAACTATCAGTGATAACTCTCGCGAAATTGCGGGGGGAGAGCGGCCGGCGGGGCTCGAACCCGCTCCGCCAAGTCGCCGCGCTGTTCGAGATCTCGAAAGGACGGCCGATTGATGGGCGAGGGCTGAGTGCGTTGTAAAGGCCCAATGAATGAGTCAGGGCTGCGCGGCGGCGCGGCGCTCAGGGCCTCGCCTCGTTCCGCACGCCGGAAGCTTGGAGGCGAGCAAACTCCGGATACAGGAGGGGGGTAGTTTGAATTACAGTGCCGATCACCGGTGAAAATGAAACAAATATTTCTTGGGAGGAAATAAAAAAACTTTTCTTGTTTAGTTTGAAGAAAAAAAAATAAATCAAATTTGGCTTAGCCTACGTGGCCTTGCGCACGGAAAAAAATGGATTAGCTGTGACAACTAATAAGTTAGCTGATATAGGCTCAGCTAAAATTTTAGCTACCGGAACTAAACTTTGGCTGTGCCAACAAAATATTAGTTTCGAGTGCAAATTTTATTCGTTCAAACAACTTGAGAGTTAGTTCGCAGGACTGATAATTTTAGCCTGGGCAGATAAATCTTTGTTGAGGGGACTGAGGAAGGCGCCACACGGCGAAAGAATTTCGGTTGAGAAAAATCTGATCAAACAGGATTCGAAATTGCAGAACATATTGCACTCGAAAGTAATATTTTGTTGGCACAGCCAAAGTTTACTTCCGGTAGCTAAAATGTTAGCTGAGCCTATATCAGCTAACTTATTAGTTGTCACAGCTAATCCAATTTTTTCCGTGCGCGGAATGGAGACATATTTCACCGCTGAGCGTGGTATCCACTACCGCATATTTCAAATTCATAATTTCCGCAGCGTCACTAATGCATCGCCCGCTAAAAGAACAAGGGAGGCGAGTGCGGCCCTCGAGCTCATTTATTTAAAGACGCGGGACGACGGGGCGCTCGGCGGGGCATCGCCATGATGCCTGTCTCAGTGGCGGCGAACAGTGGGCGCAGGCGGTCAAAACGCTTGACGCGTTTCGAGCTTTTGAGTCGCTAATAGACACTTCCACCAGAACACCAAGTGAAGAAGAAGAAGAATCACAAAATCCGGAAACAGTTCATAAAAGTCGCTTATTTGTTAAAATAATGTGTTTATTTTGGTTCTAAAAATTATTAAAAATTAAATCAGGATGAGTTTCATTATTTAAATTAATCAAAACGTCCAAATAAGGCGATTTTAGGAACTGGTTCCGGTGCGGAGAGCAATCCATTGGTGGCGTAACACGGTCGGTTCGAGTCCCATTTAGCGAGGCTAAAGCTCAAAACCCGTCCGGCATTTTGACCGCCTCCTGGGCCCACTGTGCGGCGTCGCGACGCTCTCCCTTATGATTCCTCGGACATCCGTTTCTTGTCCCTGTCTTCGGACTAGTCCGATAGCGGCCCTATGGACTGTCCGTGTTTAGAACCGAAATGTCCCCAAAACCGAGAGATTCTGGAATGAGTCCGAACGCCGATCGGACTGCCCGAAACAACAACCAGAGAGCTCAGGTCCGACATCCGAAATGAGCCCGACCAAAAAAAAAAGCCTCAGGCAAGCCGTAGTCGAACGTAGGGCTTCACTCTTCGAGCGACATCTTTACCAACTGAGCTAACGTGCCTCGTGGAGGAACCCCGAACTGGCGAGCCTCCTTCTTCAAGGGCTCTGCGCCCCGCTCCCTCTGTTTGCCGCCTTGCGAGCGCATTATGCAAGATAGCGAGATGCGCTTTTTGGCATTCGTCATGCATGATGCGCCGTACTATTTGACTAGACCTACACCCAAAAATATCAATGTTCAAATTTGGCTTTCGTTTGCCGTAAGGTGTTTGTCTCTAAACTTTGCTTGCCTCTCGAGCCGCCGTTTGATTCGGGGAATACTTGCCATTCAATTGTTATGAGCTTATAAGACAGATAGACGGAAAAATTACTCCAGCTATGAATATTTTATCTCATTAACACAAATTCCGAATCCCTATAGATTAACGTAGGGGCGAGTAAGTGCTCGAAATATTTCTAAGTCCCAACTTTTGAAGTCGGACAGTTCCGAAGGCAGTCCGAACCTCTGCGCACGGGCTTGTCCTGGGCTAGTCCGGGCCCTCTCGGGCTCCATTCGGACTGTCGGGCTCGTGCCGGGACAGTCCGGAGACCGGCGGGTGAAAGAGGGGCAGCCCGAGTCCGGTGACGGGTTCGAAGCGGACTGCCCGGGCCTAGAAGCGGACTGCCCCGGTTCCAAAAACGGAACGTCCGAAGCCAGAAGGGGTTTTTTCGGACTAACCGGGGTCTAAATACGGAACTTTTGGCAATCATAAGGGCTCTGCTGAATGGCGCGGCGCGGAGTGAGGCCGTTCGGCCGCATGTCTGACGTGGCCCGTGGGGACGAGAACAGGTGCCCCCCTCCCCTCCCCCGGCCTGGTGCCCCGGTGCGGTCGTTAAGGCCAACGCATAGGCCGTTTATGCGGCGCGCTTAAGCGTGGTGCGGCCCCGGGGCTCCGGGCTGCTCAGGCTTCTTGCGGGTATCATTTCTGGAGAATAAGGCGATTGTTGATGGTGACAGTCTCAAGACGCCGTGTAGCTCAGCGGTACAGTGCACAACAGTGAAGCGAAAGTCGGGGGTTCGAATTCATAAGTACGGATTTTTTTTTTCATCTTTTGTATTTTAGGTGCGTGCGTGGAAGTGTTCTAGCATTCGGTTTGCGACCGTGTCCGACGAGAGGTCGCGTTGCACATGCCGTGGTGCGCCTCGTTGGCCGGCAAGGGTTTGCGCTTTGACGGGTTTTGAATCGCTGCTCGCAGCCAACCGGCCGGCAAACGGAATGAGTCGGTCCGGCAACAAGAGACGGCCGGGCCGTGCCAGGCTAGGCTGTGGCGTGGCGTGCCGCGGCGTGCCATGATGAACTGAATAAGCGCCCCGCAGCATTCGCTCTTGATTCCCCGCAACACGTGTTCCAACTTTGCCAACAACTTCGGTGCGCTTCGAGTTGCCGGCGCGTGACGCGGTCCCCCTCCCGCCCGCCGTGACACTGTCGCACGGTGACGCCGTGTGACGTGACAGTCGCCGTGACAGCGCCGCGCTACTGCTGCGTTTTCGGCGTGACAGCGCGGCAGCGGCACAGTGCATGCGCGACTTTTGACAAACGAACGTTTGATTAGTGGCCGCTGCTGGCGGGAGTGCTACGCTCGGCGCGACCCGGCCAGCTCGCCCAGCCCCGCCCCGCCCCGCCCCGCCCCGCCCCGCCCCGCCCCGCCCCGCCCCGGAAACCGCACCAGACACAGCCAGCCATGGCCGCGCCGGGCTGCGCCGGGCTGTGCCGGGCAGAGATGAGGTGGAATTCGATTTGACGTGGTCGGCGTAGTCAGTCCTCCGGCCCTGTGAGCGAGTGTGTGTGTGTCCCAGGTAAAAATGGATTTTATAAAGGTCTTTATAAATTTTTATATGAATTTATAAGCATTTTTATCCAGGTTTATAAAGTTTTATAATGGCTTGTATATAAGTTTTTATAAGGGCCTTTATACAACTGGACGGTGTTTTATATAAAGTTTTATAAAGGGAGCTTTATACAAGCTTATATATACAAATGAGTCTTTATATCATTTCTGCCTCAAATGTCCTCTTTATAGGGCTATATGCAAGTATATTTAAACAGTCTTATATAACTATATAGGGTCACCTTTATAAAACCATATACAGGGTTTTATAAGTCCTCATAAAGGTGTATAAAATAGCATGTGTATATTTATATAAAGTTATATAAATTTTTATAAGAGTCTTTATAAAAGTTTATATATTTTTATAAAATTCTCCGTGCAACTTTATAAAACCCATTTTTACCTGGGGTGGGAGAGAGAGAGAGAGAGAGAGAGAGAGAGAGAGAGAGAGAGAGAGAGAGAGAGAGAGAGAGAGAGAGAGAGAGAGAGAGAGAGAGAGAGAGATAGAGAGGACGTGTGCGAGTGCGCATGTGTATGTGTACGTGCGTGAGCTGATGGCCGTCCAGACACACCTGCTAAAGACAGACTGGCATGCGCTCTGGGCAGCCCACGGCTGTGGCATGAGCCACACCAAAACCCGATCCTCAGCATTGGAATGAACGTGTGCGTTGCGCTCTGCTTCTCGAGGAACCGGATCGAGCAAGGCGGTATCTGTGCGAGGCGTGCCCCGCGCCTCGCTGCGCCGCCGCGCCGCCACGGCCGCCACGGCCGCCACGCCGCCAACAACAAGCAGGCTTTGTTTGACATCGGAAGCGAGATACCGTGACTCTCGGGACGGACTGTCTTGAGCAGCGCGCCGGGCACATTGCGACCTCGGCGGCCTTGATGGATGGTGACCTCGTTAGGCCACGGCCGTGGTTCCACAGTCAGTGCTTCGTGGTTCGAACATCGGCCGCCGAACGCTTTTTGCGCGGCTTTCTCCTGCTCGTCGACCCTGCTTGCTACGCGCACCGCCTCTTGTCGAGTGTTGTTCCGGCCGCGTCGTTCTCCATGTAAACTGGCGGCCGCTCCGGCGCGGTGCGGGACGGGGCGGGATGGCCTAGAGTTTGTGCGGAGGGGGTGGAAAAGGGAGAAGGGAGGGGGGAACGTGTTGTCGCTCCTTAATTTGTTGTAGGTTTGTGGACCACGCAATTAAAGTTGTGGCACTCGGCGGACTCCCGCAAAGATTGCCGCCGACAAAGTGTCCCGCCCCCCGAACCACATTGTAGCGGTCCGCGGGGCGCGGCGGGGTCCCGGGGCGGGGCGGGGCGGGGCGGGGTCCCCGGGCGGGGCGGAGCGAGGTTGGGAAGAGCGAACGTAAACCGCTCCAAACTAATGATAACCGGAAATGAAACCCAACTTGATCGCTTCTCCCATGTTTCCGACTATATGCTGTTCACGGTTAGACTCGGTCCTGAAAGATTCAGGTCCGGAACGCGTCTTTTGGGTACCAGGACACCGAGGACACCCGTTTCCAAGGACGGGAGTGGCGAGCTTCGAAATCGACACTGGCATAGCAGATGGTACACTAACGTGGTAGCAGAGAGGTCAGGGGCTGGTAGGGATGCAAAAATACCGGTAAGATTCAAAGTTACGTAAAATACGGTAAAATACGGCGTTTTACCGTATTTTACGGTAAATTTCGGTAAAATTGGCTATTTTTTGTTTTAACGATGTTTGCGTGTATTTCCCTGTAAATATTCGTCGTTGGGAGGTGATTTGTGAGGAAACTACACAACATTATAAGGGTATCGGCATGAATTATTTTTTGACGGTCACAATATGTCAATCACGAGTACAAAAAAGGAACAATAATTACAATTAAGAACGGAAAAGTTCCACAGGAAGCCCAGATCGGGTACAAAATCAGTCAAATTAAAGTTTAAAAAACCCAATTCCTAATTACGCCTCACTCTTTTTGAAGGCCTATTACCACCAGTAGTGCCACTGCCTGGGAGCACTGGCGATGGCGAGCTCGCGTCGCTGCGCCGCGCCGGTGTATTCCCCACGGCCGAGGCACAGGCGCATGCGCACGGCTGTAGCCGTAGCCCAATGGGAAGGAAGAAAACAAGTGCGAGCGGCAAATTCGAACCAAGAGCACCTCAAAAACCCAATTAAAAGTCGTTGTATCTTGAATAATACCCGTTTCCGTGATTTAATTGTTCAAATATGCCAATATCTCAAAAATACCGAAAAATACCAATTTTACCGGGGTCTGCGTAAAATACGGTATTTTACCGTATTTTACCGTTTTTCACCGGTAATATTACCGGCCTTTTCATCCCTAGGGGCTGGTGAGCGGCGGGTCCTGGGTTCGATATCGGTTGAACGACAATTATTTTTGCCCCACCTGCTGCTCGGCGGCCCGGCCCGGCTGAGCTGGCGCCGCTGATGTGCAACGCCAGGTAGACCGCCAATACAATGATCAGCTGGGCCGTGCGTGGGCGGGGCAGCCGCGGGCAGCCGCGGGCAGCCGGGGGTGCGGTGGGGCTCGAACGGCGCCCGGACTCGACGCGTGCAGTCCCCCCATATATCACTCGGAGCGACTTGAAGATTTCGGCAGTTTTCATCCCCGTGGGGAAGTTGGCGGCCGTGTCTGCCGAATCCCACCTGCCCCACCCGAGCGGCTGGCTGTCTAGCTGCTTGGCTGTCTGGCTGGCTGGCTGGCTGGCTGGCTGGCTGGCTTGCGGTTGGGTGGGAGTTCCGCTCACCTCCGGCCACCGCGCACTCGTCGTCTCCGTTCGTCTCCGTTTCAGGTCGGCCAAAATCAATCACGAAATGGAGGCAAAATCGTGGCGCCGGACTCAGTCTTCGTTCCGTGACTTAGTCAAGGATGTTTTCCCTCTCGACTCGTAGTTTAGCTACAGTCGAAACACAAGATTCGATTGTTTTCCTCTCGCCAGAGACGCGCGAGCGCACTGTAAAGTTGCAAAATTTTGCGTAAGAGCACGTGACGTCGTGATGCGGGAAATTTCCCCGTCTGAGACAAGGCGGCGCAGGGCTCCTGTCACCATGCGGGCCCTGCGGCCCAAGTTGGCTCGCTGAAAGCTGAAATGTTGGCGTAGTCTCGCGACAGGCAACCGCGGCCGGCCACCAACTTGCTTCCGCGCGCGCGCGTCAAACGCGCGCGCTTTTCCCGGCTTTTCCTCGTGGGCCGCACAGTGGGCCGGGCCGTCCGGGGGAGGAAACCGACGCCATCATCCGGGCGATATGAGACACTGTTCCGGTGCTTGGCCCACTGGCGTCGTGCTGCACCGCGCCACTCCTCCAACTCACGGACGACGAGCTGGACGAGCTGGTCCGCCGCGTCTAGACGGCCCGTCCTTCATCCCGGATCGCGTTCGCCAGTTTGTTCCCGTCTTCCTCGCCGAGTCTGGCTGCGGGGTGGCGGCACCGGTCGCAGTGGCGGATCCAGAGGCGGCCTTTGGGGGGCAAAGCAGCACTTTTTGCTTACTTACAGGGGAAAAGTAGCACTTTTTGCCTACCTTTCAGGCGGCTATCTAGGTGCTATGGGAGGCATAAACCCCTTTGCCCCCCCCCCCCCCCCCGGTATCCGCGCCTGACCGGTCGGAGCGCCGGACAAATTGATTCGTGCATACCTGATGGCGGCGTCCAAAGGGGAAGGGCCAGGTTGACCCCCAGCGGCACCGGTGCACAGTGGGCCAGAAGACCGGTGGAAGCGGTCGGAAAGCTTCAGACTTCAGACTAGGCAGGCACCGGTGCAGGCGGGAGCAGGGCCCGCTGCGTGCCGCGACCGCGAGGCCCTCAGTCCCGGGGCATTTGAATCCGCCATGCGAGGAGTGTACACAGCTGGAGCCTCCAGCACTCCAGCCTCGGGGCACCGGAGGAGACCGGAGGAGACCGGAGGGGCTGCGCTGGGCCGATATCGAAGGCGACTGGGATGTTTAGACTAGGTGGGGGGCGCGGTTCAAACTACCCTGCCAAGCCGCCGAGGGGGAATCTTGCACCGGCCGGGGCACCACACCTGATGGACAGTCCTCACCCAGATCACGTAGCTCTCTCGCACACACACACACACACACACACACACACACACACACACACACACACACACTAACGTCCAGACTCCAGGCGGCCATTCAACCGGGCAGACGCGGCTGCCACTTAGTAGCCAGCGAGGCCATTGAGCGCCACGACCACTCCGCATACACCACTGCGGCTGAGGAGGGTGCGGGGTGGAGGTGGGTTGGAGGGAGAGCGGGTATTGGAAGTGAATTATTGAGAACGGCTCCTTATTCGGCCCCCACAGCATGAATATCGGATCCACGGCGGGTTGCGCCCCGCCCACCTTGCTTTCAGGTGCGATGCGTTGCACGGTGCGCATTCACTCCGCCCTGTCATGCCCCCTTGTCCATTTTGGAGGCCCTGATTCACGTCCCGGGTTCGAGCCCTTGGTTCGAGTTCTTTTTTGACCTGGGTTCGAGTCCCGTGCGCTCGAGTCCTGGATTCATGTCCCCGTGCTCCAAGCCTGGATTCGAGTCCCAGGTTCGAGTCGTGGGTTCGAGTCCCGCTGCCGCTTGCATAATGCCTTTCATAATGAGGCCCGCAAGCGCCGTGCCGCGGCCGTGCCCCGATATCGGACCGGTTGGCTGGCTGGCTGGCTGGGTCGCGAAATGAGGGCCAAAGATTCATGCGTGCCCCGAGGGCTCCAAGTTAGGCGCAGTCTCGGCGGCCCACACATTCCTGCCCCGAACGCTCCGGAATGCCGGAGTCCATCATCGCCAAGGATAACGAACCCCGAGGACAATCCGGGAGATGAGGGGTACCCTCTCGGCGGACCAGCCTGCCATTCCGTGCCTCGAACGGGGTTTGCTGTTGGTGTTTTTTTTTTGTTGTTTTTTTTTGCAGGGTTGTGGGGGATTCGAGGAACTATAGGTGGGTTGAGGATGAGGGTGGCAGAACAGCCGTCAACCTGTGGAGGGGTGGGGGGTGGGGTGGGGGGGGGGGGAAGCCCTTACGTTTTGACAAGGGGAGGAGGGGGCGGCCGGGGGCGACCGCGGGGGGAGGGGGGGGGTGTAGGCTCTGCAAGTGACAGGTCTCGCCTCTGGATTGCCAGAGTGCAGGGCGGCGGGGCGGCAGGGCGGCAGGCGGTATCGCAGAAACCCCTCGGGACCCCCCGTGCTAGCCCCCCTCCCCTTTCGTCCGTCCGCCACCGACGCGCCGCGGCACTCTCAACTCGAAAACCACTTCCTTAAATAATTTCCCCGGAAAACTGTTTGCCGCGGAACGAGGCTCGTTCCAGCTCGTCCCGGGGATCATCGGATCCAATCGGACGGTGACGGCCTCGACCGCCTTGCCGATGATCGGCGCCAATTTCGGTCGCGGCCGGAGCGACTCTCCGACGGCCGGGCTCGGTGCCGCGCAATCTTATTTGCTCTACTTTGGGGCGCCCCGCCCTGCCCCGCCCCGCCCCACCCCGCCCCACCCCGCCCGCCAGGAACGCCATCAGCCTGCGGCGAGACAATGTCGGCCGGCTGTAATTGTGGCACTCATCCATCAGGGGGTAATCTCCGGCGGGGCCGCGCAGGACCCCCTCCCCCTCCCTTTGTGTTGGCCGCCACTTGGGCCAGGTGGGCCCACCGGCCCGGGCCAACCACCAACCAGCGGTGCGCAGCGCAACTTGACAAAATTAATAACGTCGCGCGGTGCGACAGCCAATGTAAAGTTACCATCCAGGATGTCACACATTGTCTCTGAAATTGGACACTCAAGAAACGGAACAGCCCCCCCCCCCCCTTCCGGACCATTTTGGTTCCAATGCTCTCCACCGGTCTTTTGGCCCACTGTGCGCCGGCCTGCCAGCCTCGGGGACGCGGCCACGCAGCGACGCGGCGGCCACGCTCCGTCTCAACTTGTAATTGCGAATTACACTCAGATTGGCCTGGTGATCATCCTAATACTCCGGGCGAGCTCGCGCTGCGTCTAGCCGCGTCGCGTGGAGATTACCCTAATACCTCTTGTAAATGGCTTGCGACTGAGTCCGACCGCATCGTCACGGCACGGCCCCGCACGGCCCCGCACGGCCCCGCACGGCCCCGCACGGCCCCGCACGGCCCCGCACGGCCCCGCACGGCCCCGCACGGCCCCGCACGGCCCCGCACGGCCCCGCACGGCCCCGCACGGCCCCGCACGGCCCCGCACGGCCCCGCACTGCCCCGCACGGCCCCGCACTGCCCCGCACGGCCCCGCACGGCCCCGCACGGCCCCGCACGGCCCCGCACGGCCCCGCACGGCCCCGCACGGCCCCGCACGGCCCCGCACTGCCCCGCACGGCCCCGCACTGCCCCGCACGGCCCCGCACGGCCCCGCACGGCCCCGCACGGCCCCGCACGGCCCCGCACGGCCCCGCACGGCCCCGCACGGCCCCGCACGGCCCCGCACGGCCCCGCACGGCCCCGCACGGCCCCGCACTGCCCCGCACGGCCCCGCACTGCCCCGCACGGCCCCGCACGGCCCCGCACGGCCCCGCACGGCCCCGCACGGCCCCGCACGGCCCCGCACGGCCCCGCACGGCCCCGCACGGCCCCGCACGGCCGGTGTAAGGCCCCGCACGGCCCCGCACGGCCCCGCACGGCCCCGCACGGCCCCGCACGGCCCCGCACGGCCCCGCACGGCCCCGCACGGCCCCGCCTCGCTGCAAACCGGAGCAGCACTACTCCGCAAACTCAATATCCCAGCCCGAATTATGAATATGTAACTCGGAGGACGTCGAGGCCGTCACTCACGCGGTAATCCTTTATCCGTCCCGCGGCGCGTGGCGTGGCGAGGCGCGTGCGTGTTTGCCAAAGCCAAGACGCGACGCCGGGTTCAAAGCGCCCCCACTCCCTTTTCCCATCTTCCCCCTTCCGTCCCCCTCGAGCCCCGCCGCCCCGCCCTCATCAGCGGGGCCATTGGCACACGAAAGCAGCGCGGCCTCGCCGGGCTGTGCGGGGATTTGCTTCTCCAGCGGGTAAATATCTTCTTTTTTTTGGGTCGGGCGCGGCGCTGCAGCGCTGTGCCGGCACCTTGCACGCAGGGGTTGCTCACTAGTCTTGCCGGCTCCAATTTCTATTTGCCCTGAGCAAGCTGCTCGCCCTGGCGGCGCGGCGCCGGGCGGGTGGGGCCCTGCTGCGGCGAGCGCTCACGCGGTTCAACTAGTATCTCGGTGATAGCAGCAGACAGTTTCGTGATGCTGCGCGGCGCGAGAGTTTGGTTTGGAAAGGAAGACGGCGGGAACGTTCTCATAGCAACAATGGCAGCGATCGCGAGCGATGCGCCCGCACCTGTCCCGCGGCCCCCGCTGCCCCCGCGGCTCCCGCGGCCCCCGCGGCCCCCGCGGCCCCCGCGGCCCCGCCGCCCTGTCCGCAGACAGACTGGTGCAGACAAGACATAGCTCCCCAATTAACGGTTCTCTGCGCCGAGCGCGCCGAGAAGGACGCCCTGTCCGCTCGTCCCGCCTCACTGGTAAAACAAAGGCACTAAAACTATGCCCTTAAGGGCGCCCCTTAAGGGCGTGAATCGTTTAATGCCTTTGGAAGGGCATTAAAATTTTGCCTTAAAGTCCTATACCATTCACGCCCTTCCCAACGGCATCAAACGATTCACGCCCTTAGAGGGCGTGAAAGACCTTTAATGCCCTAAAGGGCGTAGTTTTCATGCCTTTGTTTTACCAGTGCTCGCTCGGCCTTGAGGACCTTCTCCTTTGGCGAGGACTTGGCGCGACTTGGATCAACATCGGCCGCCTCTCTCTTCCAGATCAGCTTCGGGCGGCCTATTTAAACCGCCACAGGGTGAGGCTGCTCCAGGCTGCTGACCATGACTCAGTTTTCTTGGCCACGACGGATCAGTCAGCTTCCTACCGCCGGAACGTTGACAAATTTGTCATGTGGAATTATTTACGAAAATAAATTGTCGGTTCACTACACCTTCTCAACAGTAGTCTTTTTTAAGAAACAGAATGGACCTATTATGGCTTTACGAGTTTGGATACCACTGACAAATTGAGCAAAAAGTCAGTAACGTGTTGAGAGTGTAAAGCCTGTTTTTGCAGTGCGGTGGCGGCATAAACACAGTTTGATAGTGACGGGTTAATTAATCCTGCCGATGGATCGACTCGGCTGGTCTCCCCGCTCGAGGTGCGGTTTGGGTCGGCCGGTTGCAGCGCCGCCCTGCCCATGGGGCCCATCTAGACTGCCTCAAAACTATCATCAAACTCTTATTTTTAAAATAAAATTAAAAAGAAATACGTTGGAGGTTTTATCAAAAATGAAATTTAAAATAATTTTCAAAAAAGGGCTCATAATGTACTTATTGAAAAAGTGGACAAAAGGCACCGGGTGTCAAACCCCGATACCTGAGATTGAGAGTGCGACGCCTTTATGCTCTCGGCTACCGTGCCTATACCATTCTACTGCTGAGGCGGAGTCTTTAAACACGCACACGGGTGGAGTTTTTCGACATGCACGGGGTTCGGAACTGTACGGATCCAGCCTTTCAAAGCCATCGCTTCACCATTGATGGCTTATGTGTCACGGTGGCTGAGAGCGTACAAGCGTCGAACTCTAAGTCTGCGGGATCTGGGTTCGACACCCAGTGCGGTCGTCATTACGCACCAAAAGGCCTATCTCTTGCAAAAATTACGTCATTATTTTTGGATTAAAGTACCTTTATGATGATCTTGTCTCAGGTTGAGGTTTTTATTTTTTATCAGTCTGGCGGCCAGACTCAGGTAGCACTTCACAACCCCAGGCGACCCCGGGGTTGGGAACCTGTGGGAACTGCTGGCCTAAACCAAAGCTCATTTGGGAGCACCGGCCTCGCAAAGTTGGACAAAAAAATAATCCGACATGGAACCGCGCGGCCGCCGCGTTTCGTTCCCCTTTCCCGGGGCTCTTTTCCTCGTCCCTGATTGGCGGACCAGGACGAGGGTCGCGGCCAGGACGTGTTGTGGGTAAATAATCGTAAGGCAAACACGGACTGGCCTCGCCGAGCGAACGCTGAGTCCGCCGCAGCCGGCAGGTGTGCGCGGCCGGTGGTCCGGATGGCGAGGCGGACGGCCGATGCCTATGGCTGGACACGCCGCCCCCGATAACTGCCACCAAGCAGCCACCCAGAGCGCCGCCGCCGCCCGCCATTCCTGCTTCCCAGTGTCGACGCCGCATGGGTTCCAGTTCCGTGAAAGTGATTACTTTCGTTGATTGAGGTATCCTCGCCGAGCGGCGGTGGGTCCCCTGGGCCGAGTGGGAGTGGGGCGAGGCGACCCACAGTGGGCCAGAAGACCGCCGCAGGCGGCCAGGCCACAACTCTAGACGTATTTTGTGCTCCATTGTCGCTAAATGGGACTCGAACAGAACGTGTGACCCCCAAGGGATTCCTCGTTCGGAGAGCAACCACACGTTCGGTTCAAGGTTCAAGTTTCATGTAGCAATTCTAGAGCCAAAAACCCGTCCGGGATTTATTTGACCACCTTCACTGGTCTTCTGGCCCACTGTGCGGCTCTCCGCGTCGAGCAGACTGAGAATCAAACCTGCCTGGCAGCGTGATGCATGGGGGTGCGGCCCGAGGCTGGCACCGTGCCTTATATAATGTCCAGCTCCCAGAACGAATCCGCGCGCTCTCCCCCGGGCCCCGGCCCCCCCCCCTCTCCCCCACAGCCCCGCCAGGCCCACCCTCGCCGCGCCCGCCGCCCGCCCGCCTCTCTGGCGGCCCGGCGCAGCCCGGCGTATCACAGGTACTGGACAGACACCAGGTGCGCGGGATGGGGCGGTCGGGCAGCGCTGGGCGGGCAGAGCTGGCCAGGCAGGCCGGACGGGCGGCGGCGATTTCAGGCGCGGAGATTGGCCAACAACCGCACGCCGTGCCAGCCAGGTGCCAGCGCCGAGCGCCACCGCGAGCAAGCAAAGGGGAGGGGCTGCGGAGCGGACAGCGGCCCGTGACACGGCGCCGTGGTGGGCTCTAGAGCATACACGGCCCGATACGTGCACAAATGGGCGCGTATCACACACACACACACACACACGCACACCCGCGTGCACACACACACACACACACACACCCGCGCGCGCGTGCACACACAGACACACACACACACACACACAGAGCAAGCGATGAAACGAGCCCTCGGCACAGCTCGGCAGGTAGCAGGCCGGCGTGACGACCACGGCGGATAAGAGGCGAGGATGCTGGGCCGTGCCTCGGCCGGGCCGTGGTTTACTCTAACTCGCACGGACTCGGGAGCTCTCAGCATCTAACGCCGGGATTAGCGGGTCGGGCTTGAGCCCTTGCTGAGGGAGACCAGGGCAGCCTCTAGCCCCCCTCCCCCTGTCCCCTGCTCCCAGCCCCTTACCCCCTGCCAAACCCGCCTTCTCCAATCAGGATGCCGCCCCTAATGGGCAGGCCTCGTCCACGATACGGAGCCAGCGAGACGAAGAGAGAGAGGGGGGGGGAGAGCGCTGCTCAGCCTTGGGCGCACGCACTCGTTGGAAGGCGCGCGGCATCGCGGCGCGGGACGCGCCTCGCCCCAGTCACTTGTTGGCCGGGCTGAGCGCGACTCAGCCTTAGGCGCAGGCACTCGTTGGAAGGCGCGCGGCATCGCGGCGCGGGACACGCCTCGCCCCAGTCACTTGTTGGCCGGGCTGAGCGCGACTCAGCCTTAGGCGCAGGCACTCGTTGGAAGGCGCGCGGCATCGCGGCGCGGGACGCGCCTCGCCCCAGTCACTTGTTGGCCGGGCTGAGCGCGACTCACCGCGGCGCCGGTGGTGCGGGTTCAAAGTTTTTCGAGTTGAGTCAAAAATAGTTGCGAAATTGGCGCGCTTTCCCGCTCAACTCGCCGCCGAAGTGGCGGTGCGGCTGATGGTTCCGGGCCAGAGGCGGGGCGACCGGGGCGGGGCGTCCAGAGGGCATAAGAAGCTGACTCAACTTCCGCGCCACTGCCAGTTTCCTGAAAGACTCCCGAGATCAATAGCTCCTGGCGCGTCTAGCTTATCAAGGTTCCCCCTCCCCCCTCCTCTTCCTCCTCTTCCCAGCGGCCCGGTCTCTTTTCCCGGCGAATAATGACGATAGCTGCCGGCGGAGTCAAAGTCAACTACCTTAAAATTCAGGGCGCTGCGCTGCGCCGGCTGCCGCTACAGCCGCCGCGCCGCGCCACGCACCCGCGTCCGGTGCGCCAATATTTCCCGAGCACGTCGGCGATGAACAATTTCACGAATAAAATTACAGAGCCCCTGCAGGGCCAGGAGGAGGAAAGGAAGAAAAAATCCAATGCCAAAGCATTCCATAGCGTATTT
Source organism: Stenchaetothrips biformis (assembly GCA_030522485.1). NCBI lineage: Eukaryota > Metazoa > Arthropoda > Insecta > Thysanoptera > Thripidae > Stenchaetothrips > Stenchaetothrips biformis. The sequence goes on along the minus strand of CM060091.1, from coordinate 2,620,208 downwards.
CTGGAATGTTTCTTTTTAAGGTGTATGGTGTGAAGTTTAAAAACTGGAAAGTGGAAAAACTAACGCATTGCACGGCGTTCCTGCACTAGAATGTCTAAAATGTATGCTGTAAAGACAAGAGAGGTTTTAAGTCGGTAGCGGGAAAAGGGGTGAATTTTATTATTAGCGGATGAGGTTGGCAACTATGTACTCGGCGTTTGCGCCTGTGAGGAAATGGCTAGGCGAAGTGAGGAGACGATAGAGTAGTCGCGCATTAAAACAGCTCCTTCACTGTTGTTAAAGGGAGGACGTTTTATATTTTTTGAGAAGGCGGTTTGCTTTCAACTGAATCCAGGTTTGGCCGGAAGTGGTTCCTATTGGTCGATTCGAATTAAGCGCATGCGCAGTTTTCACTTTTCTATTTTCCCGCGGTTATGCTTTGGCAAGTGTCATTGTTTAAGTCGTTGCAATGGGAAAAACTCGTCATGTTTTCGTTATTTCTGTTTAACATAGACGATTTATTGTTCATTTGATGGTACAGGAAGATTTGTTTTGAGAATTACTACATTTTTTATTTGAATCATTTTTCGATTGGCGCTATAAATCGAGGTGTTTCATTGTTGCAAATATGTTTTCGTTCGTTGTTTATGGAAAATTCCTCCGAACGATTTTCTTAAAAAAAAAAACAAAACTGAATTTCTTAGTTTCCTTAATACATAGAATATTATGGCAATGGTCATGTGTGCGTAGAAGAGGGCACAAAAATCAGTCCCAAAAGCGAAAACAATAGGGGTTCTTGTGGAACCCCTAAAAAGAAAGCAAATTTTTGCTGATGTTTTTATTTTAGGTTGCTTTTGTGTTTTCTTTCCTCAGCGCCGCGGGTCCCATACTGCTCGTTTGGAGAGAGATTCCACTCTCTCTCTCTCTCTCTCTCTCTCTCTCTCTCTCTCTCTCTCTCTCTCTCTCTCTCTCTCTCTCTCTCTCTCTCTCTCTCTCTCTCTCTCTCTCTCTCACACACACACACACACACACACAGTAGCGTGGCGGGGCGGTGTCGCGCACAAGGTGATCCGTTACACGCCGCTGCCGTAACGCGAGCTCGGCCTCCTTGTCAACTAAAACAAAAGAAAAAGTAACTCTCTTCCTCCCTCGCCCTTTCTCCCTTTCGGCCCCGCGCCGATACACTGTGATTACACACCTGAACCGGACAAGGGGCAGACACGGTGCCGTGCTCGGACGCTCAGCGCCACTTTCATGAACAAGGTCAAAAACTAAAACTAAAACAAATTGCAAAAAAATAAAATGAAAATGAATGATAAGGAGAACGCTGAGCGAGGGGTTACCCACTTCTCATTTTGGTGTACACACGATTCCGGGACATACTATTGAAATTATAAGGATTTTTATTTAACTTTCGAAAAAGTTACTAATGATTCCTAGGTTGAGTGTACACATGATTCCCGGAGTGGGTAACCCCTCGACGCTGAGCCTTGAAACTTTATTGAAAGCCAGCCTCTCTCACGTCCTGTGTGTGTTGCCTGGCGTTGCGAGCGTTCCCTATGGCGTTGCCAGCGCTGCCTATGGGGTTGGCTATCCGTATGGCGCTGCCTATGGCGCGGCCTACACACTAAATTACTATGTAGGGTTTTGTCCATCCGTAACGCACGAAATTTAACATATGCACTACGTTGCGCAGATAATTGTGCGCAAGAACGCTCGATTTTCTGCATACCGGCGCATTAAATCGTGCATTGTCACGTACAAATTCGTGCGGTACAGAGTGCATGTTAATTTCGCGCGCGGGCACGCATAAAAACCTACATGGTAATGTAGTGTGTATGGCGTTGCCGTGCGGCCGACCGGGGAGTTCATCGCTGAGGACGCGCGGCGCCAAAGTTTGAATAGAAGCCAGCAGCGCGGGCTGAGCGGGCTGGCGGCGTACCGACGGCCAAAAGCGAAAATTGAATATGAGGAGTTTACATCGTCCCACGCCAGGTCGCGCGCGTATACAATCTCGTTCGCGCCGCAATCTCGCAGAGTGACAAGTTGGGGCACTCCCCTCCCTCCCCTTTGCTTTCGATGATTGTCACTTCCCTAGCAAGTAAGCGAAGCCATCCGTGTACCCGTCGCAAACTTAGTTCCGATATTATCCGTCGCGAGTATTTAAGGACGCGATAGGGTTCGCTTGTGCGGGGCGTGGGGCCGGGGCCCGGGGCCGCGGGGTGCGGGTCCCCGGATCAGGATCGCTGGGTGGAGGGGCAGATGGGGGAATCGTGTATTTGTTCGTCTCGAGTGTTTCATCACAGAGTTTGCCACACCGTGGCAGCTTCGCCTCGCCGCCGGCCGGCCCGATCGCGCCCACTGTTGTTTTGTTGGCGGAAAATCATGCCTCGCGTCGGCGAACGGCGAAATCGTCCAGCCACAACCCGAGAAAAGTTTTTGATTGCAGAATACATGGCAATGGGCTTGTAAGGTAAAGAACTCTGAACAACATGTTGGCGCTCCGCGTTTCTCAAAGCGAATGGAACACGTGCAGGTTTCGATCTCGGTTTCGATGGACTATTGAGGGATGCTGCAGTGTAGCGCTCCGAACGGGTGGGCTTGTGCCGAGGGGGGGGGGGGGGGCTTCATCGCTGTCTCGCTCGCACTCTGGGGCCATGCACTGTTAAAAATCCACTGTAACATTACAACACAATCACCTACAGGAATGTTGTTAAATTACAACAGTGTTGTTCGCGGCTCCTGAACGGGAAATTCATCTACAGACAACTCATTTGTTTCTTTACAACTTTCCTGTCTGGAAACAGTTATGTAATTCTGATTTAAAACAGTAATGTTCTCGTTCGACAGTTTTTCTGTTTAAAAACAACCATTGTGCAATCCTTAAACAAAAATAGTTGTCAGATTACAAGGATGTTGTTAAATTACAACACTTTGAGGCGAACACAAATTTGGCAGAGACATGATCGAAGATGCGACAAAAGTATTGTTGCAATGCAATCGAATCATCAGAAAACAACACCAAGGGCTCAACATGTTTGATATATTACAAGATGTGTTGCTATCAAACTTAACAGCACAAGTGCTGTTAAATTACAACATTTTTTTTTAACAGTGTGCCGCTGCGGTGCGAGAGACACGGAGCGACGGAAACGACTCCCGCAATCAGTCAGCAAGCCGATGACAATCTCGTAACGTTCCCGTAATCCGAGTTCGGGGTCCCACCTGGTCCCGCCAGTCCCGCTCTGTCCCGCCCCAGGCGCCAGCCCAGCAGCGGTGGTGGGCAGTGACGCACGGTGCGACGCCACAGCGACTTGCACCCTAAATGTCTTATAGTGAAGATTCTCCACGGTGAAAATTCTCTATAAGATGGTGGTGCAGCTGACTTTGTAACATACCTACCTTTGAAAATTCTTTTTACCTTAAAGATATTTTGTGGAATTTTCCTTGTATTATGGAGAAAATCTGCATCATAATAAGTTGGTGCAGCATTTAGAATGTGACATCTAGAATGAGATGCGCGCGCACAGGCGGATAAATCTCTAGAAGCGTTTTACACTGCAAATCCAGTGGTAAGCCGTTTTGAATGCCGAAAATTGGCAAGCTTGGCCCGAAAATACTCACCACCTTGCCAAAATTTGGCAAGCTTGGCCTGGAAATACTCATCAGCGTGCCAAAATTTGGCAAGCTTAGGAAGATTCCAGGTCAAAGCTTGCCAAATTTTGGCATTCAAAACAGCTTGCCAAATTTGTGGCAAGGAAACTTACCACTGGCTTTGCAGTGTAAGCTCCTTGCGCGCTAAACAGGACTCGAACAGAACGTGTGACCCCAATGGATTCGTCGTTCGGAGAGGAATTCATTGGTGGGGTCACACGGTCAGGTCGAGTCCGATGTCCGATTTAGTGACTCTGGCCCACTGTGCTGCGTCAGCGACCGCCCGGCTCCTAGGCAATGCGACCGCTCGGCAGGCAGCCGTGTTGCCTAGCCTCGACTCCGCGGGCGCTCGGCCGCCAGCGCGACCCAGGCACTCTCTCCGTGTCTCTCTCGCCTCAATGCCCCCCTCCATCACTGTCGCGCTGGAGCACGCTGGAAGCACGCTGGAAGCAGGTCCCGGAAGCAGGTGCCGCTCTCGCATTGTTCAGGGCCGGGGGCGGGGCGGGGCGGGGCGGGGCGGGGCGTACTGACCCCAGCAACAGCGATAACCGTGGCGTCATCGAACTGAGCCCAACAACAAGTCCCTAACTAGTTTCGAAAAACTCTCTCCACAGCCGGACTCCAGGACTCGGATGCGCGCGCAACTGTACCCAACGGGCCTCGACGCCGCCGGCCGCCGGCCCCCTGTGCGGCCCTGCGCTCGCCGCAGCGCGACTCCTAGATGACGCGGCGTGGCTCACGGTCACCGCGCCAAGATTGATGGAGGATTCCTTTTTCCAGAACATTTTTTTTTTACCGCACTTTTTCTTTTCTTTCTCCCCGCCATGCCTTGCCTTGAGGTGCGACGCGACGATGCTGGTCGATATTCTAACTGACCCAAAAATGTAACGCGCGCGGCGGCCGCGGCCCGGCGGCGCTGGGGCGGGGAGCCGCCGAGGGGCGCGCTCCTGTGATCGCTCATCTGTTCAGCTCAAATGGGCCTCTCGCCGACTCGACGAATGTTTGGGAGCAGCCGACCCTGAGGTCGTTTACGGCCCGCTTTGTAGTGTACAGAGCTTCTGTCGGTGAAGGTTGGCGAGGGAGGCGGCGGCGGCGCCCTGGAGGCCCGATGGGCTGCAGAGAATAAGCCAGCAGCGGTTCCTAACCTTCCTCGGCTCGCGACCCAAATGGGGTCGCGACCCCAAGGCTGGGAACCCCCCTGGCATAAGCAAACGAAGGCGCGGGGAGGCTGTTCTTCCTGAAGCCGCGCCCCTTCCCCCTCCATCCCTCTCGACAAGAAGATATCGATGCTTGATCTGATTTGAAATCGCGGGTCGTCGCGCAGTGCGCGTCGCCGCGTCGCGCCTCCAGGGTGTCGGCGTGATGTATTGGAGTCTCGGGGGGCTGGCAGGCTGGCGGGCTGGCGGGCTGGCGGGCTGGCGGGCTGGCGGGCTGGCGGGCTGGCGGGCTGGTGGGCTGGCGGGCTGGCGGGCTGGCGGGCTGGCGGGCTGGCGGGCTGGCGGGCTGGCGGGCTGGCGGGCTGGTGGGCTGGTGGGCTGGCGGGCTGGCGGGCTGGCGGGCTGGTGGGCTGGTGGGCTGGCGGGCTGGCGGGCTGGCGGGCTGGCGGGCTGGTGGGCTGGCGGGCTGGCGGGCTGGCGCGCTTGCGGGCTGGTGGGCTGGCGGGCTGGCGGGCTGGTGGGCTGGCGGGCTGGCGGGCTGGCGCGCTCTGCCGCCGGCTTTGTAAATATTAGTGCCCCTGGGGGGCCAAAATGGAATCTGGACGGCGGTGGCACCCTCAGCCGCGTGGCGGAGCAGCATAGACACAGCGTGCCGAGAGGCCTGCGGCAGGGATGGCAGCGGCAGCAGCAGGCAAGGGATCATCACTTTGAAACCGCATTGTCTGGGACGCGGTGATTATCACACCTCGCCACCCCGCTGCCGCTGTCTGAGCGGCGGGGTGGGGTTGGGGGTGGGGGGTGGGGGTACCTCGTTGAGGGTAACTACCTGATTGTCCTGTCCCAGGCGCCGAGACATGCGCCTCGCTCCGGGCGCGTATGACCAGCGACCGGGCCCGGGCCGCGGCCGCCCTGGCAACAAAATTTGTACAAAAACATTTAGCTCGTGTTACTTCGTGGTGTGCCGTTTCCATTTCGAAATACTGTGAGCAACGACAGTGTTCCGTACGTCGTATGTGGGAAAAGGGGGTGGGGCGCACCTCCTGGCCCCGTCGGTCGCGCGCAGCGCCGCTCCCTTCCCGCCGCCGCCGTTTCCTTGCCAGTTAGTGCCAAAATCCCAACAAACTTGGCTCGCTCCTCGTCCCTCCGCCAGCCCACGGCCGCCCACGGCCGCCCACCCACTCTTCTTTCTCTGTTTATTCTACGGGGCCTCGAGGCACACAGTCCCCGGCCGGTGCGAGGCTGCGAGGAGGAGAGCGTTATTGTGTGTCAAAGCGCCGCACTAACGGCAATGAGGTCCGCCCCGCGACGCGTACGTTTTTTTCAGTCGAGCGATTCAGCGAGGAGTCATTTTGTCGCTGCTGTCGCCGTGGCACTCGTAGGGTCTCCCGTGCACAGTGGGCCAGAAGACCGGGGCAGGCGGCCAAAATTCAGGACGCGTTTTGAGCCCCAGAGTCGCTTAAATCGAACGTATGACCCCACTAATGCATTCCTCTCCGAACGAGGAATCCACTGGTGCGGGTCACACGTTCGCTTTGAGTCCTGTTTAGCGACTCCGGCGCTCAAAACGCGTCTAGAGTTTTGACCGCTTGCACCGGTCTTCTGGCCCACTGTGACGTGAGGACGCGAGAGAGACAGACTGCGTCTCTGAATCACGCGGCAGGAAGGGACGGGAATGGATGGCCCGCGCGACAGGGCACCTCATGAAGCTGCCGCTCCGCGCGCCGGCCGAGGCGGCCGAGGCCCTGATGCTGACGCCACCTGACGCTGCCACGTTATGCTGCAACGCGGCGCCGTTGGTGCTGCCACCTGCCGAGGCGGCGCCACCCAAACAGCGAGGCAGCGCATATATGCAATGACGTGCCTCGGCGTTGTTGTATTATTTTCTGATTATTCGTCGCAGAGATCACACCTCGCGCGCGCGCGCGTACGCACGCACGCACGCACGCACGCACGCACTCACTCACTCACTCACACACTCACTCACTCTCTCTCTTTCTCTCTCCTCTCTCTCTCTCTCTCTCTATCTCTCTCTCTCTCTCTCTCTCTCTCTCTCTCTCTCTCTCACACACACACACACACGTACTCGCACACAAAAATACATGCAAACACACAAATCACGAATAGGATCGCGTGCTGCGAGAGCGCGGCCGCGTCACACACACACACACACACACACACACACACACGAGGAAATAACGCCAGGGTATGAAATCCCCGTTGTCCCACACGCGAACAAGTCAGTGATGGAAGAGAAACAAACTCGTTTGAAATAAGCCGTCTTTAAAAAGCGTTTTCGCTGCCTTGATTACTTTGGAGGTCACCGCTTCCTGCAAGCTGGGATTCTCTTTGACCCTCCTCAAAACGTCACAGCGGTACCGATAGCATGTCCCCCCCCCTTCTCCTCCTCCCCCTCCTCCCCCCCCCTCGCCCCTGCCCGTTAGTCACTCCTTCACTCTGCAGCCGCCTCCCCCAGCCGTGACGTCATCGTTTATTGATTCGCGGTCCCAATGGTGAGCCGGGTGGGGCGGGTGGGTTGGGGTGGGGCGGTGTTTACCTTCATGTCCCCGGACTCATCGCCCGGATGGCCAGCGCCGACCACTTGCCGGCAACCAGGAGGTTATCGGCGCCGAGCCAAACACACCTCGCAAGGCGGCCGAGTGAGAGGGAGAGAGAGAGAGAGAGAGAGAGAGAGAGAGAGAGAGAGAGAGAGAGAGAGAGAGAGAGAGAGAGACAGACAGACAGACAGACAGACAGACAGACAGACAGACAGACAGACAGAGACGGCTGCCCCGATCGGTTATTCCAAGATAGGGTGGAATTGCGGCGAGCGAAATCCATTTCCTGTACTTAGAAAATGCCCCCCGCAATGGTTCGCCGGCTCAAAGCACCTTCCGATTCGGCGATTCGGTTTCCATGGCAACATCAAGGCCCGATCTTGGAGCTGCTTCCTCTATCCGACGCGGCCGAAGAGTGGATCTGGCGGAAGCGGCACGGAGCAGGAAATGGAGGGGGGGGGGGGCTGCAGCGGCCGGCCCGTCCCAGGTGAGCTCAGGGGGGCATGCGACAGGAGAGCGCCGCGTCCCCAGGGCAGTGCGGTCCAAGCGGGTCCTGGTTCGGGTGGCCAGGGGCCAGGGCGGCAAGGCTAGGCAATGGAGGAGAGTTAATTGACTTTGTGGCCGTCCCCGCCAGTCCCCGCCAGTTCCTCATTAGGTCAGTACACTCGAATTGAGAGAGAGGGAGAGGGTGAGAGAAGGAAAGGCTCAAGGCGAAAACAAAACGTCAATAACGCACGCTCCGTTTTCAGCGAAACGGAGGGAGAGGGAAAGAAAAGAGAGTTCCCATTATTCGCAGTTTAGCTCCTCAGAGGCAGAGGCGGCGGCAGCAGTAGCGACCTCTACATCAAAACGACCGGAGCAGCGAAGTCTTTACATCGACGAAAAAAAAGGGGAGGGCCGAACAAAGGAAAATAATAATAAAAGCTAAACGGCACCGGAGGTGACGCGCGGATCTGGAAAGTTGCGCGCGAGAACGTCTTCTCGACAAGTGCACCCGGCACAGCCACGGCGACACTGGTTATAATGATCGAAACTTGTCGACGACTTTCCACCCTGCACCCCGCCCCCTCCCCCGCCGCGACCCGCCACTCGCAGCGCAACGCGAACACGGGGAGGAGGTGGAGCAGCGCCTTCTTGGAATCCTGTCGGGATATTTCCTGTTCCATATATTTATTTTTATGGCATTTTGGACTCGACAGTGAACGGCTTCCGCGCGCCCCCCTGTGCGTGCTCGTCTCTGAGCCATTGTCCCTGCGTTCGTTCGTGCGTGCGTGCGTGCGTGTGTGTGTGTGCGTGTGTCGCCGTCGCACTGTTGGCTTCCTCTGAAGGCGCCATGCTGTTTTGGCATGCAAAAGACACTAAATATCATTGGCATCACGGCGGGGCCGTGGCCGGGCGAGGAGGCCGACCGACCGACAGCAGGGGAAGACCCAAAACGGCTCGGACGCCATTCTTTACGGCCGTTTCCGGTGAGGAGAAACCGCGCTGGGGGGAACCGCGCTAGACGCAGCCGCACGCCCTCGCCTCGCGGAGGTCTCGCAGCAGGCAGCGCACGCGCACAGTGGAACAGCCAGAAGACCGGTGAAGGCGGTCTAAATCCCGGACGCGTTTTGAGCCCCACAGTCGGTGAATGGGACTCGAACCGAACGTGTGATCCCGCCGATAGATTACTCTCTGAACGAGGAATCCATTCTTAGGGGGAAGCACTTTCTGTTCGAGTCCCATTTACCGACTCTGGAGTTCAAAACGCGTCCGGGAATTCGACCGGCCACTGTGAGGAGAGGCAGCCGAGCAGCATCGCCGCAGCGGCGCTGTGCTCCGGCAGGGGGGGATGCTGTCAGGAGTCCATTACTACGCTTTTCCAAAATTCAAATGCCAGGGGCTCCGTTCCCGCGAACTCGTAACTCAACGCGCGCACCGAATTCGCCTCGCCGCGGCGATGTGACGCGCTGCGCGCCCTATGAGCGACACTCATTTCAAACTCCCCCCGACGACGCGGGAAGCGCCCGAAAAAAAACACAACAAAAACAAACGAAACAAAAACGCAACGAGGAAAAGCTTAGTCAAACTGGGCGCATGGCGGCAGGAGAGTCAGACTGTCAGGCAGTACTTTATTCACAGCGAGGTTCGTCCCGGCCGCGGCCAGGCAGGGCAGGCAGCCAGGGCAGGCAGGCAGCCAGGGCAGGCAGGCAGCCAGGGCAGGCAGTCCTTGGTTCCGGCCGGCACAGCTGCCACTTCGCAGCTCGTCTTGTTTATGCCCGCGGCCCCGCCGGCCCGCCGGCCCTGGCCAGCCCACCAAAATGAAATCTTATGAAATATGGATAAGTGCTCGCGCGTCCCCTCCCCCCACCTCTCTTTCCGCGGTGCCGCCTCTCATCTCGCGACAAAGAGACACCACGCACCACTCGTATATAGAGAGGCCGAAGGGAGGTTCGATCGGCCTCTTTAATTGCAGTCTCCTTTTGACTTCCCACGACGCGCCGATCTGAATGTTTCATACCCCTCCAAAAAGTGAAATAACAAAAAAAAAGGCAACGTTGAATAATTTACGATGACGCCTTGGATGGCGGTGCTTCCGTTGAATGCGAATCAGTCTGTTTGTGTGCGCCGCTTCTAATGAGTGTATTGGAAGGACGCCGCCATGATGCGCTGCAGTCCGCGGCAAACCAAGCCAAATTACTGCCCGGGGTCCGAGGGGGAAAAGGGAGGGGGGCTGGCGTCGTCTCCTGTCTTTGCTTCCCTAGCAACTCGAGCCTAAGTGTCCACATGAGATGAGTGGACACACACACACACACACACACACAGACACAGAGAGAGAGAGAGAGAGAGAGAGAGAGAGAGAGAGAGAGAGAGAGAGAGAGAGAGAGAGAGAGAGAGAGAGAGAGAGAGAGAGAGGATACACAATCCGAGGGCGCGGAATAGGGTTGCGGCAGGTGCCACCGATCACGGAGAGCCACTGCAACACCGCAAGCCAAGGCCCGGCCAGTTCCCGCCACTTTGTGTGTCTCTGCTCACGCGCTGCGAATGAGGCGTGGGGAAGCTGGACAGCGTTTGGACGAGGGCCCCTGTTTACCGAGCACCAGGAAGAAAAAGAGAAAACAGAAAAAAATGAGTGACGTGTGGCTTCGAACCACTGCCTGTGATTCAGAAGACGACTGCTTTACCCCCGCGGCCATGCAGGTGGCCGGCTCTGATTGCGCCTCAGCCTCCCCTGGCATCTTCTTCTGTTATCAGCCCAATGAAAGTCTCCATAAATAATGCATCAGTGCTCACCGTCCGCCCGGCCCGCACAGCGGGCCCCACCGTGGCGGCCTCGATCCAGGCCTTAACATAACATTAGCAGTCGCGCACTCGGGCCAACCGGCCGACTGGTCGCCGGGCCCCTTCTGCCTCGTCCATGGCGACGACCCCTAGCCTCTGCCTCGTCCATGGCGACGACCCCCAGCCTCTGCCTCGTCCATGGCGACGACCCCCAGCCTCTGCCTCGTCCATGGCGACGACCCCCAGCCTCTGCCTCGTCCATGGCGACGACCCCCAGCCTCTGCCTCGTCCATGGCGACGACCCCCAGCCTCTGCCTCGTCCATGGCGACGACCCCCAGCCTCTGCCTCGTCCATGGCGACGACCCCCAGCCTCTGCCTCGTCCATGGCGACGACCCCCAGCCTCTGCCTCGTCCATGGCGACGACCCCCAGCCTCTGCCTCGTCCATGGCGACGACCCCCAGCCTCTGCCTCGTCCATGGCGACGACCCACAGCCTCTGCCTCGTCCACGGCGACGACCCACAGCCTCTGCCTCGTCCATGGCGACGACCCCCAGCCTCTGCCTCGTCCATGGCGACGACCCCCAGCCTCTGCCTCGTTGGCGACAACCCCCACCCTCTCCCTGTCCCCGCCCTTCTCCTACCGCGACACAAACCGCACGCGAGGCGAGTACTATAATAGAGGTGACAGCACCCCCCCCCCCTCCACTTCCCCTCCTCCTTGAAAGTTGTGGGCAACCAACAATGCATAACGCAAACGGCACAGAATCGATTCTGTCTCGTCCAATGCGACTCCCATCCTCCGCCGGTCGCGCTGCCTCGACCCCCTTCGCCACCCCCTGTCCCTTCCTGCCCCGCACCCCTTCCCCACCCCTTGCCCCTTCCCCTTCCCCACCCCCTGCCCCCCATCCCTCCGTCTCCGCCTCGCCCTCAACTCCGGATAGAGCGGCAGGACCCTCCAGCAAATGTGTCGGCCACTGGGCCCCAAGAGGAGTCCAGGCAGGCCGCCGTGTCGGCAAGGTCACACCCTGCGACTGCTGCTTATCGACAAAAGACCCTCGGACCGGAAAGGAAGAGACATGGACTCTGATGGTGTTTTTCTCGTATGGTTTTAGAGCCGATTGCCACTTATTACTTGTCAAGAACTTGGTGTTACACTGTTAATTTTTTTTTCTAAATTAACAATTTGATTAAAATTGAGTGGTTTTTAATTTTCAGACTTGCCTTGGTCTGGAAAATAGTTCTAAATTTCATAAGAGGGTCTAAATTGGTGTTTCATGACGGCAAGTCTGAACAAAAATGGTCATTTTTCAAACAGTCTTGTTTACATTCCTGGATTGCACCGCGTGAAACAACGTTTTCGAAAAACGGGAAAATTTATGAGAAAACGGACAACGCCGGCATGAGAACTCGGGGCGGCGGACGCTCAGGCCATTCTCGTTGCTAAATGAGCAATGAGCAGCCTAAAGGCCAGGCTGCCAGCCCCGTCAGTCCGGCAGCCCCGCCGGCCTGGCCACACTGAGCAGCCTAAAGGCCAGGCTGCCAGCCCCGTCAGTCCGGCAGCCCCGCCGGCCTGGCCACACTGAGCAGCCTAAAGGCCAGGCTGCCAGCCCCGTCAGTCCGGCAGCCCCGCCGGCCTGGCCACACTGAGCAGCCTAAAGGCCAGGCTGCCAGCCCCGTCAGTCCGGCAGCCCCGCCGGCCTGGCCACACTGAGCAGCCTAAAGGCCAGGCTGCCAGCCCCGTCAGTCCGGCAGCCCCGCCGGCCTGGCCACACTGAGCAGCCTAAAGGCCAGGCTGCCAGCCCCGTCAGTCCGGCAGCCCCGCCGGCCTGGCCACACTGAGCAGCCTAAAGGCCAGGCTGCCAGCCCCGTCAGTCCGGCAGCCCCGCCGGCCTGGCCACACTCAGCAGCAAAAAGAAGGCTTTGCAGCGGCGCGAACCTAGGACCCAAAGGCGAGGATTAAAGCGGTCATGAAAGAGGACCGCCTCGGCGTCGCCTCCAGGGCTGACGGCCCACGCAGTGGGCCAGAAGACCGGCGTAGGCGGCCAAAATTCTGTAGATGCGTTTTGAGTTCCAAAGTCGCTAAATGGGACTCAAACCAAACGTGCACGGAAAAAAATATCTTTGTTGATACAGCTTAACATTTGTTGTCAGAACTAAGGTGTTAGCTGAAAACGCGCCACCTAATGATCTCAGCTGCGACAGTAATTTTTTTAGCTACAGTTGATAACCCTCATTGCTGTAGTCTCAAACTTAAAATTTGCTAATGCAGACAGTTGGAGGTTTAGCAGTAAGAACCATGATGCTTTTGCTACCGCAGCTGATTTTGTGTGCCGCGACAGCGAGTCTAACGTTTGCTGGCCCAGCGTGGGGATCTTAGCTGGGACAACGAATGGGTTAGCTGTGCGCACTGATCTTACAGTACCTCGAAGCTTCACTTCAAATGCGATCAAAGTTGCTAAGTATTTTTTTCGGCCCTCCGCCCGCAACGACATTGGGGCAGGCCTTGCCTCCCAGACATGTGCTATCGTGGCTCAGTGCCTCCGAGCGAGATTCTCAATCAAAAGACCCGGGTTCTATTCCGGTCTCAGTATTTTTATGAAGGTAAAAAAATATTAGCGTTCGTAACTTAGGGATTAGCTGCCTCAACAAATGTGGTTTGCTGTCGCGACCAAGCATAATTGCTGACAAAACTGGTAATTTTTTTAGTTACTACGACTGCTAATTCTTAGCTGGCCCGAGATCAGCTTATGCATTAGCTGTCACAACTGAGGTAATTTTTTCCGTGCAGGCTGCCGCCACGAGGGGTGACTCACTGTAAGATTTTGTGGACAATGAATGTGGGAATGTGTTAGAATGTGCAAGATTTCTGCTGTATTTGTCACACATGTTGCCTACTTACAGGCGTTTTTGCCTCCAGAATGTGGGAATGTGTTCAAATTTTGTACAACGAATGTGGTAGGTTGCGGCCCCCTCGGCCGCCACGACCACCAACGCAGCGGCCGGAGCTACAAGGCCTAAAAAGCCAGGCATCTGCGGCAGACGGCGCTGTCACAAAATGGTTGCGTCAACCGGGGGCGGGGGACCCGGGGGGGGGGGCGACATGCGGCGGCGGGGGCTTGAGGTCGACGGGGACCTGGAGGCCGGGCGGGCATTGATGAGAAGGGGGACGGTCAGGGCAACAAGCCAGAGCCGCCAGCCCCGCCAGAGCCGCCAGCCCCGCCAGCCCCGCCAACCCCGCCAGCCCCGCCAGCCCCGCCAGCCCCGCCAGAGCCGCCAGCGCCGCCAGCGCCGCCAGAGCCGCCATCCCCGCCAGCCCCGCCAGCCCCGCCAGCCCCGCCAGAGCCGCCAGCGCCGCCAGCGCCGCCAGAGCCGCCATCCCCGCCTGCCCCGCCAGCCCCGCCAGAGCCGCCAGCCCCGCCAGAGCCGCCAGCCCCGCCAGCCCCGCCAACCCCGCCAGCCCCGCCAGCCCCGCCAGCCCCGCCAGAGCCGCCAGCGCCGCCAGCGCCGCCAGAGCCGCCATCCCCGCCAGCCCCGCCAGCCCCGCCAGCCCCGCCAGAGCCGCCAGCGCCGCCAGAGCCGCCAGAGCCGCCATCCCCGCCTGCCCCGCCAGCCCCGCCAGAGCCGCCAGCCCCGCCAGAGCCGCCAGCCCCGCCAGCCCCGCCAGACCAGGCAGCGGGCCGCAAGGCGCCGCACGGCCGGGCCAGCCAACGGGGGCGGCCGAGGAAGGCTGGGGCGGAGACGCAAGGAGCCCCCGACGGGTCAGATTGGGTTTCAGGAAGTTGGGACAGCTGACGATGTGCTAAATTGATTCGGGTGGGCGAGCTCTGCGCTCTGCGAGGAGGGCCGCGGGCGAGGCTGTGGGCGGGGCACGGCGGGCCGCGCGTCGTGAGGGAGAAACTGCCATCAGGGCGCGAAGGTCAAAGGGCTCCGATGGCATGGCGGCCTTTCGTGTGTGTGTGTGTGTGTGTGTGTGTGTGTGTGTGTGTGTGTGTGTGTGTGTGTGTGCGCGCGCGCGCGTGCGTGCGTGTCTTTGTCCGCGTGCGTGTGTGCGTACGCGGCGGCACGGCAGCTTGGTCGGGGGAGAAAAGCAACAAGTCTGGACAGGCCGGGACAGGCTGAGCGGATAATAGAAAATGCTCACCCGGTCGGTATTTGAACCCCGGACCCGGGGCGCGGAGGGCGGGGGCTCGCACGCAGTCGGTGGCGGCGCGTCACTCTAGTCACGCGGCCCGACGCGCCGCCCGTCACGTTGACGGCCTGACGGCGCGCGTGACGGGGCGCGCGTCAGACGCAGCACGCGTGCCGCTCGCCATGCCCCTCCCCCTGCCCATCCCAATCCGAGGAAACGCCGAATCAAACCGGTCCAAAAGAACGAGGCGGAAAAAAGGGAAATGTATTTATGGTTGTTGCTTGGGGCGGCTGAGAGCCGAAGCCGAGGGTGAAGCGCGTCAGACGGCGGCGCCCCGCCACCCTTACAAGGAAAGGTATTCAGGGCGTACACTCAGATTTCAGCCAAACTTTTTTTTTTCGTAGAATGACATATTAGAATAAGAATGCACCCCAAAGTTGGTGCCAAGATACATATCCACACCCTTTCCGATTTGTTTAAGACCTAAAAACGGGGTAAAATGGGCCTTTTTGCTGTGTATAGGTCATTTTCGGACATCGAGTCGGAAAATTGGAAGTCGAGTTTCTGATCAATTTCTACGTTATTTGGTCCCTTAATAACGAAAATGAGATATATTTTTGGTTACAGATCATATTTTGTACATATTTGGTATAACTCCCCAACTAAGATCAAAAATCTGCTGTTTGCATGTAAAAACATGGGCCATTTTAGCCCGTTTTTAGGTGTTAAAAAATCGGGAAGGGTTTGGATATGTATCTTGGCACCAACTTTGGGGTGGATTCTTAGTCTAATATGTTATTCTTACGAAAAAAAAAGTTTGGCCGAAATCTGAGTGTACGCCCTAAATACGTTCCCTTGTTAGTGGCAGTCGCGGCGCCAGACTGCCTGGCTGCTGTGCGCCCCAACGTACCCCACTTCCGGTCAAACCGTTTTCAACGCCAAATCCACACACACTAAATGTTTCTACGAAAACGAAAACCAGCGGCTTCGGGCACAAAGTGCTGCTGTGTAAGGACGCCGCGCTGCGCTCCCCGCAGTGGGCCCGGTGGCCCCGGTGGCCCCGCAGGAGCCGTTTGGCGTGAAGCAGGCACTTCGTGGACCGACCCAGCGACTGCAGTGCGCCTCGTGGTTTGTAGCCACCTGACAGCGCCCTGCCCCTCCCTCCCTCCCTAACGTTTGTGTGCAGTACCAGCAGACGGGACGCCCGCGTCCTGACGTTCTCTGAATACGTAACAACCCTTCCTCCCCCCCCTCCTCCCCGCTCTCTTTACTCCCCTCGTTGCATCCTTATTCCTCATTCCCCCGTAAATTCCGACAGCGACGACACTTTTTCTCCCTTTATCTTGGAATTGTCCGATCGCGCGTTGCCTCAATCGGAACGCATTCGTTCCAATCGAGCGCGGCACAGCGACAGTGAAAACCGGGGGGAGGTGTCATTTTAATGTTGCTCGCCAAATCGAGATGTAGGGTCCTTTTCCTCTCGGAGGTGGTGTGTGTGTGTGTGTGTGTGTGTGTGTGTGTGTGTGAGAGAGAGAGAGAGAGAGAGAGAGAGAGAGAGAGAGAGTGCGCGCGCGCGTGGAGGGGGGGCTGTTTCTGTGTGGGTCACCGCAGGACAACTGCTGTAAAACGCCCCCCCCTCCCCTCCTCTTGACCGACCTCGTGAAAAACGTGCGGACACACACACACACACACACACACGCGCGCGCGCGCACATACAACACATGCATACGAACATGCCCGGCCCAAAAAAGCCGCCAGCGTTGGTACACGATGCTGCCACCTCGCCGCCACGAAGATATGGGCCGTACCAAATTTATGGGGGCGAGAATATGTGTGAGAGCGAGAGAGAGAGAGGGAGAGAGAGAGAGAGAGAGAAAGAGAGAGAGAGAGAGAGAGAGAGAGAGAGAGACAGAGAGACAGAGAGAGAGAGAGAGAGAGAGAGAGAGAGAGAGAGAGAGAGAGAGAGAGAGAGAGAGAAAGGAAGCTTGCGGATTGGACGGGTAAAGTCGCATCTGCCGGGGTGGGGGGAATAGCTTATGCCATTGTGCGTGAACGACCATGCTGAGTGTCCGAGTATAACTCAGCTGGAGGTACACAATCACAGACACAAATACGCAGGAAAGTAAGAGTAGGATGCCGCGCTTTGTTTCGACGACTGAGCCTTGGGAGGTGGGTCATCGGGTCATCGGTCACGTTCTTGGAATGAGAACCTCGTCGTGGCAGTTCACTTTTATACTCGAAGAATAGGTTTATTCATAAATTAAGGAGTATCCTCTTTGTTCTCTTATAATATGTGTGCTCAAAATGCAATGAAAGACTCTTTTCTTTGTGCCGCATCCGCCGGTCCTCTGGCCCACTGTGCGCCGGGCGCGTGAGTACACGAAGGCTACACCGCGAGTTGCCCTCGTTGACGGCGTCCCCGGGCCGCCTCCTTAACGCCAGGGAACGTCGTGTGCCGGGACCCGCAGCCTGTTGCGTTCCCCTACGAAAAGACGTGTCGCTCTCCGAGTCGCCGAGTCCTTGGCCTTGCTTAAACTGCCGTCAAGAAAGAGGCAAGAGCCTCGGCAAGAGCGCGCCAAAAAAGTGACGCACTTGAGTGGCGTGGCTCGGCGGGGTGGCGGCGGCCAGAGGCGGCTGGCGGCTCGTCCGGTGTCGCCGCTGTTGCTGGCAGCGATGAAGAAGACGCATGCCGCATAGTTTGGAGGTTCGGAATTCCGTACGCGTCGGAGGGTCTGGCGGAGCTGGCGGCCGGGGGAGGGGAGGAGGAGGAGGAGAGGCGGGCAAGCAGTGATAGCCCCCTCCTGGCCGCGCCCTGACGCCATCGGCGCCCCCCCCCCCTAGACCTCTGCGCACCACAACGCCAAGCAGCCGCGGGCAAAGCCGCCGGGCCTGCCGGGGACTGCCCACTGTTTTCCGTGGCCAGACGGGATAACAGCCATCACAGCCATCCGGCGCTAATGTTGCTGGGGTCCACTCTGCCGTCCCACGGGGAGGAACTGGACCTGAACTCACACCGGTCGGCACGCACGCACGCACGCACGCACGCGCACACACACACACACACACACACACACACACACACAGTGTGTGTGTGAGGGGTATGAGCAAGTCTCATGAACGTTTTTTTCCCCCGCAAAAATGCATTGAAATTCTTTAAAATTAAAAAAAAACTTATTATAGTCATGAAATTTGCGACTAATGTTTACCAAAATTGAAAGTAAATTTCCTTCAGGGCATGCCCCGGCTCTCCCCACGGCCTTTGGGCTCCTAATGAGCCTTTGTGACGCGCGGGAAAAGGCAGGCCTGCTTGGAGGCGGCGGTGGAAGCGGCCGAGCGCCGAGGCGGCGGCATTGTCCCCCTTCATTCCAAGACTGCCCTACACCCCGTCGAAGCATGAGGCTCCACTGAGGCTCCACTGAGGCTCCACTGAGGCTCCACTGAGGCTCCACTGAGGCTCCACTGAGGCTCCACTGAGGCTCCACTGAGGCTCCACTGAGGCTCCACTGAGGCTCCACTGAGGCTCCACTGAGGCTCCACTGAGGCTCCACTGAGGCTCCACTGAGGCTCTACTGAGGCTCTACTGAGGCTCCACTGAGGCTCCACTGAGGCTCCACTGAGGCTCTACTGAGGCTCCACTGAGGCTCCACTGAGGCTCCACTGAGGTGCAAAGCGTTACAATAAATTTTGATTAATTTTAAGGCACGAAGTAGCCTTTTGGCCGCCCCAGGGTTCTTTTTTTTTTTAAAAAAAAAAAAATTTCCAGTTCGGCCCCTTATGCATTTCCGAAATTTTCTATAGGATTTTGATGAGACTTTGCAAAGTGGCAGAACTTTATGCCCTGATTTCACTGGTGAAATATGGTTGAAAAGTCAGCGCTGAATTTTGTAAAATTTTTATTTTCCAATTTCTTGATATTTGAAGATTTTTCAAAACTCACCACTTTTTTTGCCAGTGCCTCACTAACTGGCAGGAGATTCCGAACTGGTCAGGGTCCGTGGGGCGCGGCCAGGCGCGGCGCCCCCGGCGGTGGCGATCGAGTTGTTCGTCAGCGCGCCGCTTCTCCAGTTGCGGAACAAAATCGCTACCGGAAGCAAAATTAGTGTTGGCGTACTTGACCACGACGCGCGCCAACGAGCCGCTTCATTTATGAAGCGGACCGCGCGGCCGCGGTTCGATCCCCGGTCGGGGCGGCCAATTATTATTGAATGGCGAAGAGCGCGAGCGCGATTGTTGGGTGTGTGTGTGTGCGTGCGTGTGTTGTTGGCCCGTGTGTTGGTGCGTGCGGGGGTGGAGGTGGAGGTCTGTATCGGCGCGCGGGCCGCGGCGCGATGAGGGGTTGGGAAAAAGGACGCTTCGCTTTACTTGCGTCGCGTTCCAGATTGGAGTGCTGGAGAGAGAGAGAGAGAGAGAGAGAGAGAGAGAGAGAGAGAGAGAGAGAGAGAGAGAGAGAGAGAGAGAGAGAGAGAGAGAGCTATCTGCCATAGCTATCAACGCATTGTGCGTGGCTGGCCGCGCGGTCAGCCGGTCAGCCCCTATCCCCCGCCTCCAGCCGCCCCTTGCCTCACCCCGTCCCGATGGCCACGTCCTGGGCCAACTCTCGCCACAACAATGTCGCCAGCCTACATCTGATGACGTCCCTCTGTGCTCCGCGTTCGGGCGCGCAGTGCCGCGTGCACGGAAGCCCCGTCCGGCCGGGATGATGATGATGATGTGTGAGGGGGCGGCGCGGGGGCAGCGCGGGGGCGGCGCGGGGGCGGCGCGGGGGCGGCGCGGGGGCGGCGCGGCGGCGGCGCGGGGGCGAGGCGGCCCGCTGTTAGCAGTATAGTCCAGGCAGGGAAAGCTGCCCGCAACACCGTAACACCGTCACGGCCTGGGGGCGGGCGGGGCGGGCGGGGGCGGGTGGAGGCGGGCGGGGGCTCGCGGCGCTTGCACGTAAAGCCCAGGCGCCGAAACTCCGTGAGTCCTAGCCGGGGGGGTTGCCGACTCGCCTTTCACTCCACTGCTCCCTTAAGACTGATTTCGCACATCGTTTCGTTGCGTCGTCTCCCTGCCAACACGCCGCGTGCTCGACAACGCCGTGCCCACTGTGCGAGAAGATGACGGCGAAGGGCGGCAAATCAGTTTGCAGGTAAACCGTGCCGCCCCTGAGGCACGTCGTAGGGAGACTCTCTTCACCGTGCTCTATTCCCCTCCAACTCCTCCCCCCATCCCCCGGCCCTTCGTTGCATATCTCACGCACTGTTTAATTACCATGGAAATCGCCGCTGGTTTTTGCCTCGATTCAAGCTCGGGGCGGCGCGGGCGCCGGATCGCGAGGCCAACACCTTTTTGTCGTCCGTCCGTCCGTCCATCCGTTCGTCCGTCCGTCCGTCCATCCATCCGTCCGTTCGTCCGTCTGTCCGTCCGTCCTTCCGTCCTTCCGTCCGTCCGTCCGTCCGTCCGTCCGTCCGTCCATACGTCTGTGTGTCTGTCTGTCTGTCCATCCGTCCGTCCGTCTGTCCATGCGTGCCGAGCGGCGCTGCGATCACCCGGATTTTCGGCCGTGTCGACTAATTTCGACACGCTCTCTTCTCGGCCTTGAGGCTTTCAAGTCCCCAGTGGGAAATTAAATCAAATTTATTACGCGCGACTCGGTGTGGGTCCGGCAGCGAGGCGAGGCAGGGCGCCGAGCCGAGTCGAGTCACAAGGCTGGCTTCCTCCGAGGTGGCCGTTGTCTCCGACCGCCTTCAACGGCCCACTGTGCGACGAGTCGGCGACGAGGATTCAACCGCAGCCAAGGAAGTGGGCCTGCCGCGCCGCCTGCCGCGTCGGAGGGCAATCCGGGACGTGATTGGGCCGATTAGACGAGCTCTCGACTTCATGGCGAGTCATCAGATGAATGTCAGCGAGAGAGAAATATTCACTCCGCTTATCATTTAGTTGTCCAGTCCGCTGTTCTGAAACGCGCGGCGCGCAGCCGGCGCATTGTCGGACGCATTTGCGCTGGGGATGCGTTTGGAGGTTGTTCCGCGTTGCCCCCCGGACGTCTTCTGTCTCTGTCGCTGCCGACAGCCCGCCGCGGCGGTGCAGCAGAGACAAGCCGTCTTCAAACGCGGCCCCGCTGCTGGCGAGGCGGAAAGGGGCAGGGCGGCGCGCAGTTTGAATTTCCGGCGGGGGTCAGGTTTCATGCGGCACGGTGGTGCGGCTCGACGTGGCCGGCCCCGGCACGGCTGCGCTGGCACAGCCAGGCCATGGCTTGTATCGGTATCGCTGGTATCGGTGTCATAACAGCAACAGCGGTGCTGTGTTGTGTTGTCGCGTCGTGCTCGGCGTGTGAGCACGCAGCGTAGCGCTCGCCCACCGTGTCTCAGATACCAACAACAAGCTACTCTAGAGAGACTCTAGAGCTCAAAACCCACCCGGGCTTTTGACCACTTCCGCCGGTCCTCTCGCCTACTGTGCATTCCCTGGCACAACGAAACCCAGTACCCACAGGGTAGGCAACCCTTAGCCACCCTGAGGCCATTGCTAGACTCTGGGCGATTATCCGCCTAATGGGTGCGGGTCGATGGGGCCGTGACAGACTCGCTGCCTGATTGATGTAGACGCCGTGGGCGCTGGAGAGGCTCACTGGAGAGGTTTGCTAGAGAGGCTCGCCGAGGGGCCGGACTGCGGGGCCAGGACGGCGGAGAACAGAGAACCGGAGGGCACCGCAGGGACGGCCGCCGGAAAACACAGGAGATAGGAGCCTCGCGCCGGCCGCGCCACAGCGAAGCAGCACGCCGGCCGCGCCGCCGGTGGCCTACATACCCCACCCTGCCGCCCGGCGCCCCGCCACGCCACAGCGAAGCAGCACGCCGGCCGCGCCGCCGGTGGCCTACATACCCCACCCTGCCGCCCGGCGCCCCGCCACGCCACAGCGAAGCAGCACGCCGGCCGCGCCGCCGGTGGCCTACATACCCCACCCTGCCGCCCGGCGCCCCGCCACGCCACAGCGAAGCAGCACGCCGGCCGCGCCGCCGGTGGCCTACATACCCCACCCTGCCGCCCGGCGCCCCGCCACGCCACAGCGAAGCAGCACGCCGGCCGCGCCGCCGGTGGCCTACATACCCCACCCTGCCGCCCGGCGCCCCGCCACGCCACAGCGAAGCAGCACGCCGGCCGCGCCGCCGGTGGCCTACATACCCCACCCTGCCGCCCGGCGCCCCGCCACGCCACAGCGAAGCAGCACGCCGGCCGCGCCGCCGGTGGCCTACATACCCCACCCTGCCGCCCGGCGCCCCGCCACGCCACAGCGAAGCAGCACGCCGGCCGCGCCGCCGGTGGCCTACATACCCCACCCTGCCGCCCGGCGCCCCGCCACGCCACAGCGAAGCAGCACGCCGGCCGCGCCGCCGGTGGCCTACATACCCCACCCTGCCGCCCGGCGCCCCGCCACGCCACAGCGAAGCAGCACGCCGGCCGCGCCGCCGGTGGCCTACACACCCCACCCTGCCGCCCGGCGCCCCGCCACGCCACAGCGAAGCAGCACGCCGGCCGCGCCGCCGGTGGCCTACATACCCCACCCTGCCGCCCGGCGCCCCGCCACGCCACAGCGAAGCAGCACGCCGGCCGCGCCGCCGGTGGCCTACATACCCCACCCTGCCGCCCGGCGCCCCGCCACGCCACAGCGAAGCAGCACGCCGGCCGCGCCGCCGGTGGCCTACATACCCCACCCTGCCGCCCGGCGCCCCGCCACGCCACAGCGAAGCAGCACGCCGGCCGCGCCGCCGGTGGCCTACATACCCCACCCTGCCGCCCGGCGCCCCGCCACGCCACAGCGAAGCAGCACGCCGGCCGCGCCGCCGGTGGCCTACATACCCCACCCTGCCGCCCGGCGCCCCGCCACGCCACAGCGAAGCAGCACGCCGGCCGCGCCGCCGGTGGCCTACATACCCCACCCTGCCGCCCGGCGCCCCGCCGCGATGGGCCCATCCTCCCCCACCCCCCTCCATGGCGCCCGGGTGCGCAGAATGGCGCCTGTTCCCGGCGCAGCCTCGACAGCCTCGGCGTGCAGGGAGTGGGGGCGGTTCAGCTAGAGTTGCCAGAGCGGTCTCAGATCCAGCGGCTCCAGCGGGGCCCCGTCAACCCCCGCGCCCCCGCACCCTCCGCGCCCCACCGCCACGCCCCATGCGCTCCGCCTGCTCTGCGCAGGTGAAGGTGACCGTAGCGGCCGTATATGAGGATCCAAGTGTCCCACGACGCCGTTGGCCCGACCGGCACTGGCGACCGGCGGCGGGGCTTCGGAAGCCTATCTCCAAGGTAACGAAAAGGTGCAAAAATAAGGGGAAAATGGAGGCTGGCTGCTGAATCTTTATTTGGCAATACGGCCGTTGATGGTGATGACTTTGAAGGAGAGGCCGGAAAGTGGACCCGGGGGAAGGAAAGGGCTCCTGGAGGGCGCACTGCTTGACGTTCCGGGCGTTCCGGGGTTACGGCGTCGGGTCCCCTAGCGCCCCGGGCCCCGGCCCCACAAAAGCCGTGCCCGGCCGGCACGCCAGGCTCCACACTGGTGCTGGAGGAGCTGGATGATGATTATCCCCGTTGATTATTTATGAATTCGCAGCTCCAGAAGAGGTAAGGTGTGCGCACAGGCGCCTCAGCCAGGCCCAGTGGGCGCGGCCCGACCCTGTCCTCGAGAAGGGCCTCGGCCTCCGCACCCTTTGGGCTCCCGGCCGCCGGGGACCTTGTCGAGCCTCCGACGCTATAACGGGGCGGCGCCGCGGAGCGTGGCGGAGCGCGACAGGATGGATTGACGACGCCGCGCCACGCCTAGCGTACCCCGGCCTTCGTTGCCCCATATTTACGAGGTTGTCACCCTGCCGGTAGGGTCGCCGTCGCCGTCGTCCCCGCAGCGCCATCCCCGCAGCGCCCCACTCCGCCGCGCCACGCCAAGACCTACTGAGAAAACGTCAACAAGTCGCCTTGAGTTGGACCGCTTTTGGGGTAAGTGCGATGCGGGCGTTGGCGCGGTGCGAGGGAGCCCCAGGAGTGCAAGAGCACTGTGTGGGGTGCGGCGGGGGCGGTGGGGGCGGCGGGGGCGGCGGCCGGGCGGCGGGCCTGTGACGAGGGGATAGAGTGAGAGAGCTCGCTCGGGCCTGGGGGCGGCGCGGGGGTGGCGCGGGGGCGGGCGGCCGCAAGGGGTGGCGAGGGGCGCGCTGGAACGGGGGTGGGCTCCAGGACGCAGGTCCGGGGGTGGGGGCAGGCCGGGCGGGGGGCCTCCGGTGCCGGGCGCGGCGGGGGCCGGGAGGGGCGGCGCGGGGGTGGGGCGGGGGCCGGGCGTCGGGAGGCAGTGGAGTTCCAGCCGTGGCCAGGGACGCACCGCGCTGCCGCGCCCCACGATCGAAGCGAAGGGTCGGGCCGCTGGGTCGGGTGTTCGCCGTGGCCAGGAGGGCCGACGGCCGGGACAGGCTGACAGACCCTCAGGATACGCAGCAGCCACAGCACCGCGACGCCGGCACCACCGACCGCGGCGGGGGACGTTCGGGCTGCCAGTGCGGGTGGCGCCCAGTGGGCCAGTCCGGCCAGTCCGCCTTTAGTGCATCAGTGATTGTGCAGTGAGTGTGCGTGAGTGTGGTGGTGGTTGTGGTGGTGGTGGTGTTGGTGGTTGTGGTGGTGGTGGTGGTGGTGGTGGTGGTTGCGCCGAGCCCACTTCCATGGGGGTCGGCGAGAGCTGATGCATGGTTCGGCTCAGCTCGATCGGCCCCTCGTCTCGTCTCGTCTCGGATCAACTCGGCTCGGCTCGCCTCAACGTCTGCTTGATGGACGCCGGTCATGGCGGACTGTAAGTGTCACAACGACGCCCGGCCCGCACAGTGGGCCAGACGAGGCTCGGCCCACGTGCTGGCCCCCTACCCGGCGCGGTGAGCCATCGGCCCGTCACGGCCTGGCCCACTGTGTCGCGTGACGCGCCGACGCCGGAGTGCCTGTCGGTGAATGCCGTGTGTGTGTGTGTGTGTGTGTGTGTGTGGGCGCGCGTGTCTGTGCGTCCGTCCGTCCGTCCGGCGTGTGATTGTGTTTGCTGCACGGTGCTTTGCGGTCTTGGGAGTCCTGTGACTGTCAGTCGAGTGTGTGTATATGTGTGGGCGTGTGTGTGTGTGTGTGTGCGCGCGCATGTCTCTGTGTGTGTGTGTGTGTGTGTGTGCGTGAGTGGGGGTGGGAGGGAGGCACTGTGTCGGCGTGAGAGCGTGTAAGTGTGGATGGCGTGTGCGAGTGTGAGCGTGGGGGTGATTGTGTGTGCGCGCGGTATGTGTCACTTTGCAAATGAGTTGGGGCACGGCCTGACGGCCTCGTCCACGCCCGATGGGACCGTAAATGAAACACGCCGAGCCAAGCCGCGTTGCTGGCCAGCTCGCCAGAGAGGCCACAAATGTGATAGGCCGTCTGGCGTTTGCGCTGGTCTGGCGGGCGTCCTGCTTCGCCTGGTGACGGTCGTCCGCCGCCGCACAGTGGCCCAGAAGACCGGCGCAGGAGGCCCAAACTGCAGACGTGTTGTGGGCTCCGGAGTCACTAAATGGAACTCGACTGGTACATGTGACCCCACTAATGGATTGCTCGCTCGGCCGAACGACGAGTATATTGGTAGGGTCACACGTTCGAGTGGATTCCTGTTCTGCGACTCTGCAGCTCAAAACGCGTCTAAAGTTGCCCACTGTGCGCCGCGCCGGCGTGTCAAACAACTCGTCCGTCGGCGTCCGAGGCTGCGGCGGCGGCGGCCGCGTCGTCGCGCTCCGTGTACCGTATGGTATCGCGTGTCGAAGCTCATCTGTTGCGCCGCCGAAATCCAAAGCCCCACGGGCGGTTCAAGTTCGCACCGACCGACCGGCACAGTGGGCCGGGGAGGCCGCCGGGTCGCATACTTGTCATGCGGTGGACGGAGCGAAACCAACGGGCAAATCTGGCGGGTCATTGTGGTCCGCGCAGTGGCCTGGTCCTCGGCGAGGTCTTATTGAAATTCTACAAGGCACTCGTTAGGGCTGAATGTCCGCTCGGCGCCGCCGCAGCGCCATGGGGCTGCAACCGTCAACGACCGGGACCGGGGCGGGGCGTGGATGCGCCCCTGTGGTCCAGCCATCGCCCATTGGACCATGCGGTGGCCCGCTGGCGCACTCACTCACACACTCACGCGCGCGCACACACACACACACACACACACACACACACACACACACACACACACACACACGCACACAGGCACGCACCAGTGCAACACATGCACACTATGCGGCCGGCGTGCGGCCGCCGTGTTGAATGCGTTGCAGTGTGGCGCAGGCATTGATTCCGGGATCGATAGGTCCCGTGCTGCGGTCAACGGCTCCTCTGGCGGGGCAGGGCTTGGCGTTGCGTGGCGGGGCGGGGCGGGGCGGGGCGTGGCGGGGCGTGGCGGGGCAGTGGGGCGTGCAAGCCTACGGTGTCGCTGCCCTTGCAAGGTGCGCGAGGTGGTGGTGGAAGGGGGCTGACTGGCAGCGGCTGGGCCTGATGGAGCACAGTGGGGCAGAAGACCAACGGAGGCGGCCAAAACCCGTAGCTAAGTGGGACCCGAACCGAACGTATGACCCGTCCATTGGATTGCTCTCCGAACGAGGAATTCATTGGTGGGGTCGCCCGTTAGGTTTGAGTCCTGTTTAGCGACTCCGCGGACATCCAAGTGCGTCTAGAGGTCCGTCCGCCTGCGCTAGGTCTTCTGGCCCACTGTGTGGCGTGGCTGGAAGCGGCTTGAAGAACGCCTCGAAACCGTCTCTCCCAATTCAGGCACATTTTTCACATATCTCGAGTTACTCGTTCGTGAAATTGGAAACAAGGCTGCGCGCGACGCTACACACGCGCGTAGTTTGTTCACATTCCATTTGGTGTATTTGGATGGGCCGTCCCAGCCCTCACCCCTCCCCCACAGCGTTTGTTTACCCCTGACGGAGTTATGGGATGGCCGCTTTATCGTCTCGCGTCGTGTCGCGCTGTGTATCCATCGCCGACTCTGCGCGCCGCCCCGCCCGGCCGCCCCGCCCGGCCGCCCCGCCCCGCCCGCCCGGCCGCCCCGCCCGGCCGCCCCGCCCCGCCCGGCCGCCCCGCCCCGCCCGGCCGCCCCGCCCCGCCCGGCCGCCCCGCCCCGCCCGGCCGCCCCGCCCCGCCCGGCCGCCCCGCCCCGCCCGGCGCATCGAGGGGGCACCAGCGAGGCACGCGGAATATGAAAAGATGAAACAAATCAGCGCCTTTGAGCGCGAGATTTTTCATTTATTGCGTTGGAGCCGCGCCACACCCCGCACGGCGGCTGGGAGTGCGTGTCATGGCACGGTCGCTCGTGACGGTCTGTATTCTCCTCACGCGCACTGTCTGCTTTGAGAAACTTCATACCCACCCCACCCTTCGTCGGGGGCCTCTCCGACCGCCGCACCCCAGCCTGCCCCACCCCGCCCCGCCTTGCCGCACCAGTTCGGACGTATACAGAGGATGTGAAATTTGTTGCGAAATGGCGAGGCCCGTCGTGGTGGCTGAGGCCCTGCGGCGAGCGTTGTGGCCTCGGCCACCGCGGCCCACCTGGGGCAAGAAGGGCTGAGGCCGGGGAGGGGGCAGCGCCGCACAGCACCGATATGTGCGGGGAAAAGCAGCGAATACGCCCCGGCGAAACGCGCCCCTGTGATCTATATCTCGACGAATCAGGCTGGAGATATGCTCCATCTCTCACGCAGCGCGACTGCCAATCGCGTGTGTGTGTGTACTCACACACACACACACACACACACACACTCACACACACACACCTACACACACACACACACACACACACACACACACACAGAGTCGCGCGCTGCCTGGCATCGATGATGGAAAAGGAGAAAGAGCGTGTGGAGGGGGGAAGCGGATAAAGGGCGAAGGAGTGTACGAACAGGCAGGTTGGGTGGCGTGGCGGCCCAAGGGGGGAAAGAAGGGTGAGGGAGGGGGGAAGGGCGAAGCTGTCTGACGGATTGAGACTAGGACAAGGGGGGCGGGGGCCGTGACATGGGCTGAAGGCTGAGCCCCATCCCCCGGCCCGTGGGAGCCCCGCCAGAAGGAGGGGAAGCATCGGCACGGTGAGGCCTACACGGATTGTTTTCCCACTGATGGCGCTGTGACGGCGAGGGCGCGGCCTGGAGCGAAGCGCGTGGCCCGGGGCGGGGCGCCTGCGGTGTAGGCAACACCGTGCTTGAGCGCGCACCGTGTTGCCTACCCGGCGGGCTGCAGGCGGTGTAGGCAACACCGTGCTTGGGCGCGCGCCGTGTTGCCTACCCGGCGGGCTGCAGGCGGTGTAGGCAACACCGTGCTTGGGCGCGCACCGTGTTGCCTACCCGGCGGGCTGCAGGCGGTGTAGGCAACACCGTGCTTGGGAGCGCACTGTGTTGCCTACCCGGCGGGCTGCAGGCGGTGTAGGCTAGGCAACACCGTGCTTGGGAGCGCACCGTGTTGCCTACCCGGTGGGCTGCAGGCGGTGTAGGCTAGGCAACACCGTGCTTGGGAGCGCACCGTGTTGCCTACCCGGCGGGCTGCAGGCGGTGTAGGCAACACCGTGCTTGGGCGCGCACCGTGTTGCCTACCCGGCGGGCTGCAGGCGGTGTAGGCTAGGCAACACCGTGCCTGGGCGCGCACGGTGTTGCCTACCCGGCGGGCTGCAGGCGCGCGTCGACCGGCGGCCCGGCGCACGGTGGGCGCGTTTTGAGCTCCTGAGTCGCTACATGTGACTCGACCCGAATGCGTAACCCCTCCAATGAATTGCTCGCTCCGAACAAGGAAGCAGCTCAAAACGCGTCTGTAGAGTTTTGGGCACCGATCTTCTGGCCCACTGTGTGGCGGCCCGGCGTGTTGTGTTGCCGCGGCAGCCGGTTTGGTAAGCACCGCGCCGCCTTTTATTCGAGCATGAAAGAGTCGTAGAGTCGTAGTGGAGCCCAGCCGGCCGCAAGGAATGCGCAGCGTGCCGGCCGAGCAGTTGCTTTCTTTGCTCACGTTTTATGGCGCTTTAAAAGGGCGAGATGCTCTGTCCGGCCGCCGCGCCTCCAGACTACTTGGTGGCGACGCAGGGCAGTACGACGTGGCCACGATGTGGCCACGACCCGGCGCACAGTGGGCTTGATGAGGCCACTCACTGCCGCACGCGCGCCGCGCCTCGGCTCTGCAGTCTGTACTGGCGAGTCTGCGGCGCCAGACGTGATTCCGCTTCATTTTCCGCATTATCAGGATACGTTCTCGCGCGCAAAGCAAACGCGAACTTGAGTTATAATTTGGTCACTGGGAAAGCGTCTCTGGGAGGCACTGCGGCTGATGGATCTGTTGGGCAAGGGATGCTGAATTTCAGGTGTTTTATTCCATGAGGTGTGCATTGCAAGAAAAAATAATTAATTTTTGATCAAATTAGATGATACAACATTTACAAACTTAATTCGGCAATGCGGAAGTGACTTGAACTTTTTGAAGCAATTATTTTCCCCTGCCGTGCCGGCCGTGCCCCTGGAGCCTCCAGGCTGGAAGGGTTGCGCTGCATTGCAGGCCCTAAGTGATTTCGAAACGCCACGCTCCCCGGGGGTAGTCCCGCAAATTGCGCAGTCGGCACTGGTTGCCAAGTTTTTCGTTTAAATCAAGTTACGGCCGTTGGCGAATTAGCTCCTCGTCCAGTAAGTCGAGGCGAAGCGAGGCGAAGTCGCCGTGCCGCTCTCGCGCCTCCCGCGGCACACAGTGGGTCAGAAGATCGTTGAGGCGGCCGAAATTCGAGACGCGTTTTGAGCTCCAGAGTCGCTGAATGTGACTCGCATCGAACGTGTGATCCCACCAATCGATTGCTCTCCAAACGAGGAATCCATTGGTGAGGTCACTCGTTCCATTCGAGCCCCAGTTAGCGACTCTTGAGCTCAAATCACGTCTGGAATTTTGGCCACCTCAACGGGCTTCTGACCCACTGTGCGACAGCGCAGGCAAGGCACAGTGGGCCAGAAGACCGGCGCAGGTGGCCTCTAGACGCGTTTTGAGCTCCAGAGTCGCTAAACAACAGCTCTCGATCCGAACTTGTGACCCCACTGTACACAGGACAGGCAGGCAGCCAGACCAGGTGCGAGGAGCGGACGCTAAACATTTGTCGGTTTCCATTATTAGATTCAGTTGCCGGCGGCCCGGCCCAGCCAGGCTCGGCCCCGCGCCCGCCCATGTTATTCCTAAAACTTGAATTCTCAAGTTGGCTCTGACGCGATGAAAGTTAACTGTGCCGAGTCGGGGCGGCGCTGCCGGCCGCTGCTTGCCGCTCCCGGGGCACCTTGCTCTCCGGGGGCCGGGCCCTGGGCCGGGCCGTGGCGAGCCCCCCGGAAACTTGGAGCGACTCTTCTTTCGGAGGGCTGCAGTGAGAGATGCCGAGGCCGTGTCTGTGTGCCGGCAGTGGGTGGCAGAGTCTCTCTCTCCGTCTTTCTCTCCCTCCCGCCGCTTTCTCTCCTTCCTCTTCCTAATCATTTTAGGTTCGATGTCATTCGGGCGAGCGTCATTTGCCTTTGCCGCTGGACCGTGGCCAAGTCCGGCGGGCCGTCCGGGCGTCCTGGCCGGGCGTCCTGGCCGGGCGTCCTGGCCGGGCGTCCTGGCCGGGCGTCCTGGCCGGGCGTCCTGGCCGGGCGTCCTGGCCGGGCGTCCTGGCCGGGCGTCCTGGCCGGGCGTCCTGGCCGGGCGTCCTGGCCGGGCGTCCTGGCCGGGCGTCCTGGCCGGGCGTCCTGGCCGGGCGTCCTGGCCGGGCGTCCTGGCCGGGCGTCCTGGCCGGGCGTCCTGGCCGGGCGTCCTGGCCGGGCGTCCTGGCCGGGCGTCCTGGCCGGGCGTCCTGGCCGGGCGTCCTGGCCGGGCGTCCTGGCCGGGCGTCCTGGCCGGGCGTCCTGGCCGGGCGTCCTGGCCGGGCGTCCTGGCCGGGCGTCCTGGCCGGGCGTCCTGGCCGGGCGTCCTGGCCGGGCGTCCTGGCCGGGCGTCCTGGCCGGGCGTCCTGGCCGGGCGTCCTGGCCGGGCGTCCTGGCCGGGCGTCCTGGCCGGGCGTCCTGGCCGGGCGTCCTGGCCGGGCGTCCTGGCCGGGCGTCCTGGCCGGGCGTCCTGGCCGGGCGTCCTGGCCGGGCGTCCTGGCCGGGCGTCCTGGCCGGGCGTCCTGGCCGGGCGTCCTGGCCGGGCGTCCTGGCCGGGCGTCCTGGCCGGGCGTCCTGGCCGGGCGTCCTGGCCGGGCGTCCTGGCCGGGCGTCCTGGCCGGGCGTCCTGGCCGGGCGTCCTGGCCGGGCGTCCTGGCCGGGCGTCCTGGCCGGGCGTCCTGGCCGGGCGTCCTGGCCGGGCGTCCTGGCCGGGCGTCCT
This sequence comes from Stenchaetothrips biformis, assembly GCA_030522485.1. Lineage (NCBI taxonomy): Eukaryota > Metazoa > Arthropoda > Insecta > Thysanoptera > Thripidae > Stenchaetothrips > Stenchaetothrips biformis. The sequence goes on along the minus strand of CM060091.1, from coordinate 2,589,127 downwards.
GGCCGGGCGTCCTCGTGGACGGGGCGCTTTAAGTGGCCCGTGACCTGCCGCCGCTTCACCTTCTCCACTCTGCCTAATGACTCTGAAAGATGAAGGGGACCAAGAGGAGGAGGACGAGGAGGAGGACGAGGAGGAGGAGAAAGTTTTGGTCCGATGCGAGATTTAACTTCCATGCCGGTGCTGGCGGTGCCGGTGGCCCTTGGTCCTTGTGGGTGTATGCGGGGTCCCTAATGAGCCGAGCAAGAGGCTCCCGCAGGAGAAAGGGCGGAACCGCGGAAAATCTTTTGAAAATTGGGAAAAAGTGGGAAAAGAGAAACGGGGTGCCGTGTGGCGGATTGGCGTGGCTGCAGGCACAGGCAGCCCAGGAGGCAGGCCGGCAGGACCCGGACCCACCCGTTATTGTTCACCAGGGGAAAATCCGGTGCAGAATTGCAAATGTGCGTCGCGCCGTGCTGCAAGGGGTGGGGGGTCGGAATTACATTTCCACTGGCTGCACGTAATGATTTGTTGCGTTCGCCGCGCTCGTTTTCCCGCCACTCCGCCGCGATATTTATTTAATTTGGCGGCCGAAGACGGCGGGCGGACGCTGGCTTAGCGTGATCACAGCCTGCTTCTCGTCGGCGCGGCGGCCCACTGTGCGGCGGCGCCTCCTCTCGGTGGAGGAGTAGTAAGTCATTCCCAGCAAAGCCCCGACGTGCTCTGCATACCGCCATGATTTATTACTGAACAGCGCGGAGCGGCGCGCGGCAGGTATCAGAGTGCTCCCTCTCGCTGTGTCTCTCTTCCGTCCCCCTCCCCCTCTGCTCCTCCTTCTTCCAGTGTGCGCGTGAATTCCTAGTCAATTTGAACTTGGGCCGCCCTATCTCTAATAAGGCAGACACATCCCTCTTGGCGTGCGGCGTGCGTGGGGGCTGCGGTGACGCGGGGCGGGGCGGGGCGGGGCGGGGCGGGGCGGGGCGGGGCGGGGCCACGCACTCCGTACATACGATCCAGCGCGGTCGAAACAGTTCCACCGTGATGACGACGACTAAATCATGGCCGTCTTATGGTGCGCGCGTGCGCCGAGTGGCACAGTGCTTTCTCTCGCGCCACGCCACACGAGTGCGAGAGAGACAGAGCGACGACGCCACGCGAGTCCGAGAGAGACAGAGCGACGGCGCCACGCGAGTCCGAGAGAGACAGAGCGACGGCGCCACGCGAGTGCGAGTGAGACAGAGCGACGACGCCAGCGTCGTGCTGCTCTCTCATCGACCCTGCTTGACACTGCCTGTGTGTTGCAGATGGCTGTCCCGATGAGTCTGCGACGGCACCGACGGCGTTCGCACGCCGCTCGCACCTCACGTGTCTCGGTAAGTCAAGCCGCCGCTGCTCTTCTTGTGGCGGCCCCGCCCCGCCCCGCCTCGCCCTGCCCCGCCCCGCCCCACCCCGCCTCCCCGGTGGACCGCGCATAATGAATAGCTCGGCAAACACGGCGGCCCGGACGGCCTGCGCGCCGCCAAGGCCCTCTTCATATTGGACGAGGCGCGGCGCGGGGCGGGGCGGGGTGGGGCGGGGTGAGTGGAGTGGGGTGGGGCGGTGGGCGACGTGGCCACTTTTATCTGGAGCATTGGGAAGCGGCACGTCGGGGACCAGCTCCGGGTCCGCAGGCAGAGGCGTGTGCCAGTCGGCGGCGCACGGAACAGATACAGCGCGCCCCCTGGAGCCTCCAGTGCCTCCTGCAAAGTAATGTCGACCGAAATGAAAACAGGTGCAGGTGGCGCGCCCTGGCGGTGGGGGCGGCGGCGGCGGCGCCATTCGTCATTAACGCCCCCTCCCTCCCCTACCGCCGGTCTTCTGGCCCACTGTGCGCCCTGTCTCTCTGGCACTCACGGGGCGCGTCCGGGAGAGACAGGGAGACGAGGCACGGCTCGGAATCCGAGTGCCGCGCGAGCGGAGCGGTTCATTTGCGTCCCGCCGGAGAATAACGCGGCCGCTGGCTGAGATCTCGGTCGGCGCCGCAGGAAACGAATTTAAAACGAACCGCGGACTGCCAACTGATACGACGCGGTCGCGGCGCTCGCGGGTTGGTGGCGGCGGTATGCAAATGCGGCGCGCTTTTTGGCACTGAGAGTGCCACGCCGCTATCGTAACATGTTGTGAAACATACGAGCGCTCCCTCCAAGGGCCTCGTCCTTGTCTGCGAGGCATTCCGCTGTTACAGCGCAGCCCGCTGCCACTCCAAAATGAGTTTTTTTCCTCCCCCCCACCCTCCCTCTTCTCCATGTAGTGCGGGCCGGTCATCAAGTGAGGCGCGGGGGCGGCGGGGCAGGGCGTTGCCTATCCGGCTCAGATCCCTCTCGAAGACGCAATTTCGCGGCCGCACACTTGTGTGCGCGCCCCGGCCCCGCCGCCGTGCCCCAGTGGGGCCCACCCGGCGTGATCCGTCTTGGGCGCGCCGTCTGGCCGGTTCGCGCCGATCCGCCGGTCAGGCTCAGGCTGGGCGCGTTCTAGGTCCGGCACGGTCTCGCACAGTGGACCAGAAGCTTCAAAGTCGCTAAATGGGACTCGAATTGAACGCGTGTGACCTTACCAATGGATTCCTCGTTCGGAGAGCAATCCAGTGATGGGGTCACACGTTCGATTCGAGTCCTATTTAGCGACTCTGGAGCTCAAGACGCGTCCGGGATTTTGACCGCCTCCACCGATCTTCTGGCCCACTGCATGTCGGTCAGCGCCGCCGGCACAGCACACACTCAGCTGTCCAGGCTGTCCACCCAGCCGCGCCATCGCCAACTTTTCAACCCAATTTCATAGTTGGCCATCCAATTTGGGAATGTGATTATGTGGGTGGCGTATGCCCGGACGCCTCGGGCCTGCGGCTCGTCAGCGCGGGTCGCGGCCGAGGCCGGGCAGAGCAGGGCCGGGCAGGGCCTCAGCCAAAAGCACTGTGCGAAAATTCTCGGAAACAATTGTTGCTGTATTATTTTTTGGTTATGTCGCCTTTTTAAGACCATAAAAGTTTTTACCTGCAAGAGGAAGTCAATTCTGGCATTTAAAAAAAATCCAAAATTTAAAAAAAAAACAGCCTGGAACATTTCCTGTTTAAAAAGCCCTGGGGATCCGGGCGGGACGAGTGAGGTGGAGCGCCAGGCCGGGTATGCGGTGCGGCCGCCACAGAAGGGCTCGGGCTGTTCGGATGATGAAACTGGACCGAAGACAGCAGTGACGGCAGAGGCCGTGACACAGGTGAGGGCGACCTCGGCCCGGTCTCGGCTGCACTGCGCAGGCGCCGCCCACTGCCTCGGCTTTACGCCCCTCCGCCCTGCGCCACTGTAATCATCCTGCCTGCAACCCATCCGCTGGGGCTAGGCCGTGCCGTGGGCCGTAGGCAGGGTGGACAGGTCCCACTGCGACCCCCTGCGGCTTCCACCCTGTCAGCCTGCACGTCCGCGCGTCGCGTCGGCACCCCACCGATGGCCCCACATGACGCTCAATGATTGTTTTCTTTAGGGGCCGAGGCCAAGCCGAGCGGCCGGCCCAGGGAAGGATTTCCTTTATCTCCGTGCGGGTGGTGGTCAGCGTGCAGCGGAGCGGGTAGCGGTGCTGGTAGCGGTGCGGGTAGAGATGAGCGGGTGCTCACTATCTGGACATGAAAAACAAAGCGGATGAGCGAACGCGGTGATCTCGCGGCCAGATTCGGACCGGCCGTGACCCGGCCATTATCCTGACAGAGAGAGAGAGAGAGAGAGAGAGAGAGAGAGAGAGAGAGAGAGAGAGAGAGAGGGACAGACCGTCCGCGGCGGCGCTCCGAGTCCATCGGGGCCGAGCGCAGGGCCTTGAGGGGCTGGCTCACTGTGCGGGGCGGGGGTGGCCTGGAAAGGGTGTCGTCCAGCAGGTGACAAAAGTAGGTTGAGGATGGGCCCCGCCTGGAGGGCTCTCCACCGCACCCCCTGCGGCGCCACGTGGCCCCCCAGAGAACAGGCAGAACAATAGCTCGGCCAGATTTTTGGAAAGGACGCGAAATGCTTTGTGATGGGACAATCGAGACATTGTTGGCATTGTTGGTCGCGGTGGTGCGAGGGAACGGGTGGTGGAGCGGGGCGTCGGACGCCGGACCAGCACGGAGGCGCTCGAGGGTGGTTGATGAGGACGCACCTGCCGCGCGATGCCCAGGAGGCATGTGCCTATGGCACCCCATGAGTGTCCCGTGAGTGCACTGTGATTCCAAAGGCTATGAACATAGCGCGTATGGTGCAATGCATTGAGACATCGCGCCACACGTGCAATGCCATAGTCACATTGCACCTTACGTGCGATGCGTCCCGAAAATGCCCTATGCTAGTGCATAGGGAAGCATTGCACCACACGTGCGATGCAAAAGCATAGCGCCAATTGGCGCGATGAAAAAACGGCTCTAAACGCATAGCGCCAATTGACGCTATATTCATAGCGTTTGGATTCTCAGTGTGCGACGGAGGCATAGGCGACTCTTCGGAACGGCTCGGCTGTATTTGCCTTGCGAAATGAGCGCCACAATCGACCATCACCGGACTGTTGGTGGGGGGCCTATATATTGCCGCGAGTCGAGGACGGAAGACCGTTTGCGCTGGCACCGGAGGCACCGTGCATTTATCCGTGCGCTCGCTCGCATCGTGTTGTTTTTGTTGTTTGTTTAGTGCGGCTCGCGGCAGGTAGGTGTGGCGCAAGCGCACGCGTGTGGCGCACGCACTCGCGCTCTCCAGGCTGTGGAGATGTGGTCGCGTCTATTACAAGCTCTGTCCTTTGGGTCTTTAGTCAAAGGCATCTGTGGTCGAAGCTCCCCCATCTCCGCAGCTTGTGGGGTCTTCAGCAAGCACAGCCAGGATGCCACGTCCACGCTCACTGCCCGGCATCGGCTTTGTGTCCTTCACTATCTGCTTCCTCCTGGGTAAAAGTGTCCCCTTAAACCTGCCTTTCAATTTGCATTTTTGGGAAGGAAAAATTAAGGCCGATACAAGGGAAGTTGAAGACAATTTACATGGCGAAAGAATTTGAATAAAATGTGAACAGAATGTGGAAAGCACCCACCCAACACCGCCTTGTGACCTATTCGCATTCTTTCCAAAGTTCTTTTCACACAAATGCAAAAAGAAGGTAGTTGTAAGGCCAAAACTTTCACCTGGGTCATTCACCCCACCTGTATGTGTGTGTTTCCTTTTCGGATTGGACCTGTCAAATCAAACACCCAATTTTTCTTTTGTTGAATTATACTTTTTGGTAGACAGTAGAGTAGTTGCAATGAGTAGATGTCTGGACCACCGGTCTGAACACAGGACGAGCCTGGGGCCGGTGGCACACTTCTCACGCCTCCAACCACCTGCCACCAACCACCACCTGCAACCGCCACCTGCCGCCAGCTGCTGCCTGCGGCCGGGAGGGATCAGCGAGTTCTGGCACTACTTGCGGATTTTTAGGCGAGTGTGTCATAACTCATTGGACCCGCCCGGCTGCGCCTTCTTCGCGCCGTCGACACCTGCAGTCGCGCCCACTGTGCGCCAGCCGCGCCAGCCGCGCCAGCTGCACCGCTGCGGCTGCGAGGCCGTAAAGAGCATGGCAGCCATAGCAGCTCCATTGAGAGGGTCTAGCCGCAGATGCGATGGCGCTTTGTGCCCGCACGGCTGCCAACTACGTTTTCTTGGGGTAGCGTTACGCTACTCGCACAGTCTAGTCGTGTAGAAACGCGCCCGTTTCTCTTAAATCCCAATTTGCTGTTTGCTGTAGCCTCGCGGCAGGCCCCGCCCTACTCCTCCGGGACAAGCTCGTCGAGTTGCAAGTGCGCGGCTTGGCGCACCCCCACCTCAGCGTTTCCCTGTTTGCCTCAAGGCCCTCTGCAGGGAATAAATTCACCGTCTTTCATCTCTGGCCGCGCCCGGCAAGGCCGCGGCCCTCCTGGTTGAGAAGGGATACAAATGGATGCGGCTGCGCGTGGGCAGGCTCCCAGGCCCCCGGACGCGGAACGCCCTGGAACGCGGTCGGGTTGACCGCGGTGCCACGCTGCTGTGATTGCAGACCCTTTCCGTTTCGCGGACGGACGCGGGACGGCGCATTGACTGCCGACGGCCCTTAGACAGACAGGGCCGCTGTGCGCAGACAGGCGGCGTCGCGTCAGGCGTCAGCTGTTCCGTCGTCTCGCCTCACCAGGCCTTACCCCGCTCCACTCCGCCCCGCCCCGCACGGCTCCGCCCCGCCCCACCGCCAAGTTTTGCCTGGTCTGGAAGTTTGGCGCGCACGCCATAACCTTGCTGACGAGATGGAGCCACCCGGCTTGGGATGCGCCCCGCGCCGTCCCGCCTGCCCCAGGGATTATTCACCCTTCAGCCACTTGTACTTGAGGGAGGGGCCATGGATGGCCGGCCCGGACGACCCGGCCTGGACGGCGGTCTGGATGGCCTCGCTTAGGCCGGCGGGTTGTCTCTGGAAGGCGCTGGCAGGCTCCATGGACACGACGGCAACTTGAGACCCCGACCGACTTGCGGGTCGCCTCAAAGTAGTCCCCCTGCGCCACTTAGCCCCTGAGTGGGCCGTGCGGACGCGTAAGCACAGCGGACCAGAAGACCAAAACTCTAGACGCGTGTTGAGCTCCAGGAGTCGCTAAATGGAACTCGAACCGAACGTGTGATCCCACCAATGGATTCCTCGTTCGGAGAGCAATCCATTGGTGGGGTCTCGGCACGAGTCCTGTTTAGCGACCCTGGAGCTCGAAACGGCCGAAAAGCGTTTAGAGTTAAGGCCGTCTCTGCGCTCTGGTCCTCTGGCCCACTGTGGTGCGAGGTGGTGGGGAGGGCTGGGCCGCGGCCGGTACGCGCACAATGGCGCACAATGGCGCACAACGCGCCTTGTTTGGCGAACGCAAAGTCCTCGGCATGAAAAACAAGTGCCATGCCATCAACGCGGCGCCCGGCTCGGCGAGTGCATTCCGGCCAAGGTCTGCAATGAGTGGCTCACGAGGGCCTCGCCCACCGCGGCCCCGGCCCCGGTACGGCCCCGGCAACGCAAAACCTCCAAACCAATTTTCCCTACAATCAGTAAAGAGCTTGGCGTGCTCTGAGTGTGGCGTGCCCGGCACAGTGAAGGAGAGACCACAGCAGAGTAGAGGGGAAAACGGCGGTGGAGGGAGTCGAACCTATGGCCCCGCCGCCTCGCCCCGCTCGACCACTTCCCCCGATTCCATTCCACCTCTCAACCAAATCCCCCGCCCTGCCCCGCCCCGCCCTGCCCCGCCCCGCCCTGCCCCGCCCCGCCCCGCCCCGCCCTTCTTGACCCACTCCCCAGCCGCACCCAGCAGGGCCCTGCCTTGCGAGCCCCTCGGGCCAAGGGCCGCCGAGGCCCAGCCACCCCAGCCTCAGCATGCGAATGGGCCCGGAATGCGTTATTGCCGTCGTAGCCGTTCCACCGTTCCAACGAGGATCTCCCTTCAAGTTCGGCCGCACCGCACCGCCTGGCACAGGCCGCCAGCCCTGTCCATCACACTGTCCACCCGCCCGCCTGGCACAGGCCACCAGCCCTGTCCATCACACTGTCCACCCGCCCGCCTGGCACAGGCCGCCAGCCCTGTCCATCACACTGTCCGCCCGCCCGTTCGCCCGTCTTTCCGTCTCGAGACATATCTAATGGCGCTCTCGAGACGCTCGCCGAGAGGGCTTACTCCCGCACCGCTCGTTTTGGACGGTAATTCGAAAGACGAGCGGCGCACCGGAGTGGCGCGTCTGTCTCCCTCCCGGCCGGGTGCATCGAAGGCGGAACTTTGGCACTGCAGCGAGTGGCGGCGCACGCCCATTATTTATCGTGTTATCAACGCCGCGCCATCGCGCGCGCGTCATTCTTGATGAAGTTTTCACCGCTTACTTGAACGAGACCCCGCTTAACTTTCCTTCTCTTAGCCGCCTGGACCTGCCTCGGGGAGCTCCCTCAACAAGCGTTTCGAGTTCTGGCCCTTCGGTCTGCGCGACGCACGCCGTGCCGTCCACGTCACTCGTCCACGCAAACCGAAACGGATTTGCTGGGCAATGCGTTGGCTGCGAGGGGGAAACGACTTCGGTTATCCGTCGTACGACAAATTGGTAATCCGTAATCCGGATAACCAGAAATTTCGAAGTGATCCGATGGTGATCCGGGGATATTCTGAGGTAATCCGGCGTAATCCAATGGTAATCCTGGAAATTTTTCGATGTAATCCGAGGTAATCCGGGGGTTATCCGGGGTAATCCGTATCAGATGTACACAAAATTTCTCAGTCGTTTCCCCCTTGGTTGGATGCGTCCGGGCGGCGGCTGCATGGGCAGCAGCTTTTTCGTGCTCCAGATAGCGATCCATTTCTCGTTTCCCTTTCTCATCCCTTCTCGTGGTCAGTGCGGGAAAACAAAAACACTGGCATCATCCATCGCCTGTCGGCAAGAATGCCCTACCCAGTCGCCCCTTCCCCCTTCTCTCTCTCTCTCTCTCTCTCTCTCTCTCTCTCTCTCTCTCTCTCTCTCTCTCTGTTTTTGTCTCTTTTTCTCCCTGCCTCCTCGGCAAGCCGGGCTGACAGGGCTGGCGGGCGAGACGAGGCGGGAGGATTCAAAAGCCGGGCTGCGCGAGGCGAGGCTGCGCGGGGCAGATATATATGGGGCCAAGTGAGCGGGTAATTCGAATCGCTAGACTGGCCGTCCATCGCTCGTTCGGCTGGGCCGCGAGCCCGTGGTCTGCATCGGGGGCTGCCTCCGTTTTTCAGCCTCGCCCGCTCGCGGACACTCCGAAGTCGGCCACAGTGGTGCAGAAGACCGGTGGAGGTGGCGGTTAGCCAGGCAGCCAGGCAGGCAGCCAGGCAGGCAGCCAGGCAGGCAGCCAGGCAAGGCAGCCAGGCAGCCATCCTCCATGCGGATCTGCCATCGCGTTTTCGATCACCTAACTTGGCTTATTTCGAGGGGGTAAACACTCGCGTAATGCCCTGTACACAAAAACCCTGTTCTACGCGTAATACACGTAATCGTAATACCATTTTGGGATTAAATGTGACAAAATTTTAACATTTTAACGATGTAATGCATGGTTATACCACCGTAAGCGTAATACTGAGTAGTCGTACACGATTTCTTGAAGTGTTTACCCCCTCGGCTTATTTGTCTTTGCGCGCCACAACAAGCGTTTCTCCCCACACCGCAGTTGCAGCCCGCCTGCATTGTTCCTCAAGGCGGGGATGACGTACCCCTGCTCCCTGCTCCGCTCTCCAGCGGCCATCTTTTTCGGAACACCTCTCTTCCTCTTTCGCTCTCTGCTCTTACTTCACTGCTTTCCAGTTTCCCCCCTCCTTTTCATAATATCTCGTTTTTTGTCCGTCTGGCGCACGACGTTCCATTCCGTCCGACTTCGCAGCGCTTCGCAAAGACCATGCCGAGATGCACTCTGCCGTGCGCCCTGCCGCCACTCTTAACGCGCGTTTCGATTGTCATCCGGTGTCCGAGGCCGGGCGCTGACGACCAAGGCCATGATTAGTGCGCCATCTGCTGGCTGCTGTGGCCGAGGCTGGGACGCACAGTGCGCCCGGTGGAGGCGGTCAAAATTCCGGACAGGCGGTGTGTCGCGTGGGGCACAATGGGCGAGGCCCTGCCGCGTTCCATCGGGGCGGCATTCATGGCCTCTTCGGCCTCGGCGCCTTGAGTGGGCGCGCTCATTCAAAACTCGCGCGGTTCGCACCTCGGCCTCCTGATTCATGGCGTTGCGTAATTCGCCTTGTCCGGGCCCATCGGCCGAAGCCTTCTGTTGTCCGAGGCCTTGTGCTGGTTGAGGCGAAACTTGGCCACCGGCCGACACAGCGCGGCAGCCGGACGCCGCTGCCCACCACCACTAAGGGCCGAGAACATTTTTCAGTGTCGCCCGCAAAAAGGGAAATTCTTTGCCGCCTTTTTTAATGATATGGCACGCCCACCCACCACTCCGAGCAAGCAGCCGGCCAAGTTGTTTTGCGGTCCAGCGTAGCGGCCCAGAGGCCTCCATCCATACCTTCACCCCGTTAAAAGAGCAGAACGAAATTGCCGGCAACCCAGTTTCCTAAGTTGTGACGAGTCCGATTCGAATTTTACTCCTGACTGAAAACTAACTTGAAGCTTTTTATAGGATTCAATTTGGCCTGTTGTGCAGTCGTGGCCTGCTTTACAGCCGGCGAGCTGGCGAGGCGGGCGTTCTGCTGCACAAGACAGACACAAACTTTTCCCTTTGCCTGCCTTGTCGCGACGACAGTGGCCACGACCACCACTGCTACACCGTTAAAACAAGTCTTGCAAGAAAATCTCATTCAACGAACGTTAATGAAAGCAGATGATACTCGTTTGGTTTTCTTTCGATGATATTCGTTTGGTATTGTCGTGTGTTTATTATAGCAGTGCCGCGCTGCATCGCTATCGTCCGAACGAGGCCGAGCTGGCGCCGAAGTCGGCACGAGCTGAGCAGAGCCGAGGCCCGCCCGAGTCACCCTTTGTGACGTGGCAGGCGAGGAGGGATTGTCAATTTTCCGCGCAGGCGCGAGGAGGGGGTGCCATTGTTTACGCCCGGCCGCTGCGCGGATGAGCGACAGCCAGACATGGTCCGCCCCTTACTGCCCGCTCCTACTAATATCTATAGTAAAAGCAAGCTGACACCTTCATGTGTATAGTAGTTTTAAGTATGTGAGGTGTGAAGGTATCATCTGCTAAAAATGTCAAAACTTCCTATGTTTATTTTAAATGAGGTTTCGGAAGGTGTAGTAGCACAACAACAACAACAACAACAACAACAACAACAACAACAACAACAACAACAACAGGCTCTTTGAGAAACGAAGCCATCGGAAGACAGATCTTCGGAACGATCTGTTCGGTATTCACCATTTTATTTTTAACAGTGTTCTTGTATTCTCCCTGGCAAACTTTTTCCCCGTGAGCAGCGCAGCGAGCAGGTGTGCGCGGAGAGGGGAAGGCAAACAAGTGTGCGCGTGGAGTGTATAGGAGGGAAAGGGGCCGCCTCGAATCTGCCAACAACGGCGCATGCAAATTTTTCGCACCCGCGACCTTGGTTCTGGTTTTGTGGGTTTTCTGCTACGTAAGGCGCTAGCCGGTCTCTTCTTTGCGGCCGTATCAAACTTTTGAAAGGTCGTTTGCCACGTTATGAATACCGCCCCGACGAAGAGGAGGCCGCCGAGAGCATCTCTCTGATCGATGGGTCGACGGGGCGCGGCGGGCGCCGCCGCAGTGGGCCAGGGGGCCAGCGGTCGCTACTCTGTCCCACCTCGGTCCCACTGTGCACCGTGTCCGCTGGGTGGCGTTCGCTGCGCCGGCCGCCGCGCCACCGCCTTACGGTATCGTGAGCGTTAAAATTTCATATGTGTTGTGTTGCTGCGGCGGCGCCACTGAGCCGCACCCGTATGCCGCCCACTGTACATACGCGGAATGCATTTCGCCCCGAGTAATTTTCCATCTTGTATATTTTTATAAATACGCTATCATGCCCGCGCTGCCACGCTGCGCTGCCGGCTGAGTACGCAAGACGCGAGGCGCGCCGCTGCGAGGCTGCCAAAGGAGAACAAATTGCACGCGCAGCGTTTTGGCAATTCACAAAAGAAGAAGAAGAAGAAGAAGAAGAAGAAGAAGAAGAAGAAGAAGAAGAAACAAAAATGATGAGGAATAAATAATGACTGCGCGGAGCGGGAAGCCCCGTGGTGCGTAAACGTTTACGGGCTTGCTAGTTGGTTCAGACGAAAAAAAGATACCTTAATCCCCCTCTTGTTATGTATGTAGGAGATTAATTGCACGGAATCAACAACAAAAACAAGAAAAAAAATATTTAAAAGATGCACCGCGCCACTTATGATGTTAATTAGCGTCAATCTTGGATCTGGCGGCGGCGGGGCTCCGCTGGGGGCAGTGGGCCAGTCAGGCCAGTGTCCCGCCCCCCCCAGCCGCCACTGCCGCGCCAGGCACGCATCAAATTAAACGGTGCGATTTCTGTGTGCGTGTGTTTGGGGAGGGGAGAGAGAGAGAGAGAGAGAGAGAGAGAGAGAGAGAGAGAGAGAGAGAGAGAGAGAGAGAGAGAGAGAGAGATATACTGCGGGGGGTGCACGGAGGCATCCCTGCCCGGGCATAAGAAGGCTGGCGTGAAACGACGGGGAGCCGCCAAACAAGCTGATTGGCTGATGAGGCTCTGCTTGCATGGCAACGCGGAGATGTGGCCCGTAGCTGCCCGTGGCCTGCGAAAGGTTGCTGAGGGATTTTCGTCGACGAACGTCCCGGAACGGGGCGTACAAGATTACTCGCCTTTTTTTGTAATGATGAGCATGATCCGTGCCCAGACGGCGTGTGCTCCACTTAGAACGTTGCGCTTGAACTCGAATCTCCTTTCATTCCCCTCCTCCTCCTCCTCTTCGTCCTGCTGCTTCTTGTTGCCGTAAATGTCATGCCGTGGGCCGCGTTGCGCCTTTTTGTTGCAATATCAAGGTCGCCCAGTGATTACCGGTTTGATGGGGCGGGGCTGGATTCAAAGGGGGAGTGAGTTGGCTGTCTTTGTGCGCGCGCGTGTGTGAGTGTGTGTGTGTGTGTGTGTGTGAAAGCGAGAGAGAGAGAGAGAGAGAGAGAGAGAGAGAGAGATGGCTGTGTACGTGCGTGCGGGGGGCGGTGCTTTAATTTGGCCGTCTACATTCTCAGATTGAGGCACAGCTGCGGCGCCCATGCCGCTCCTATTTTAATATGTGCTCCGCGAATATGTGTCAAAAGGCTGAGGCGGGGCGCGGGGTGGGCCTGGCCGTAAATGCATCGCTGCTGCCACGATGTAACAGTAAATGGCTCGGGGCCCTCCACTTCTTCCAAATTAGCCTATTTTTAATTCCTATTCCCTTGATTTTGTTGTTGTTTTTTTTTTCAGTGGGCCGGGCCGTTGTTGGTGTGGGGTGTGGTCTAAAGTGGGGAATGCCACCAATGCGGAGCAGCAAGCGCGCCGCCAAAGTTGACGTCAAGGTGAAGTCGCGCGAGAAATGTTTATGAATTTTCATAAAGTTTAACGGCGAGTTTGGCCCGGTTCGGGCGAAAGCTCTCGCTAGCGAGTGGCCGTGTTCATAGTGGCGGAAGGACGGAGGACGAGGGAGGACCGCACAGTGGGACAGAAGACCGGCGCAGGCGGCCAAAACTCTAGAGACGCGTTTAATTTTGAGCTCCAGAGACCCTAAATGGAACTCGAACCGGACATGCGACCCCCCCCCCCCCAATGGATTCCTCGCTCAAAGAGCAATCCATTGGTGGGATCACACGTTCCGTTCGAGTCCCATTCAGCGACTCTGGTGCTCAAACCGCGTCTAGAGTTGCCGCCTCCACCGGTCTTTTGGTTTACTCGAGGGGGAAACAACTTGAATTTTGGTGTACGTTTTCCTTGAAATACCGTGAAATAACGTTGAAATAACGTTAAAATAGCGTTGAAATTACGTTGAGATAACGTGATTTAACGTAAAATAACGTGAGATAACGTTGAAATAACTAGAAATAACGTTGAAGTAACGGGAAATAACGCTGAAATAACGTTTCAAGAACGTTGAACTAACGTGAAATAACGTTTTAAGAACGTTGAAATAACGTGAAATAATTTGAATTTGAAATAAAGGTGTACAAATTTTTTCGAAGTTGTTTGCCCCTCGTGTTCACTGTGGACCGAGGAGCGGCAAATAGAAATATCTCGCCGGGAGGCTGCGCGCTTGGCGCTCGGCGTCGGCGCCCGGTCAGGGCTCAGCACCGCGTCGAACCAGCCGACCGCGGAACAGTGTGGTCGCGCCTGTTGCAGACGAGTCGGACCGCATTCCAGGCACGAAAATGAACATTCATGCGCCTTTATCATTGTTTGAATGGACTTTCACGAAAATGAGACGGAGGGACGGAAAAGTCCCCCCCCCCACCAGCGAGCGTCAAAGTGATTAGAGTTGTTTTTGCAACAATCCTCCACTCGTTTTGGCAAGCAGTTGGCGTCCGCGTTTTCATGAATGGAGAGAAAGATTGGACCTGTGGGTTGAATTTGAATGTCAGAATAAGGCGGCTTACCTCACCACCTCGAAACTTGACGCTTTCCGTTCAGCATTAGCAGTGCTCCACAGTGGGCCAGAAGACCGGAGGAGGCGGTCAAAGTCCCTGACGCGTTTTGAGCTCCAGTGCCGCGGAATGGAACGCCTGGGCTAGTGTTCTGCCCCACTGTGCGCTGGGGGGGACGCCTGGGCTAGTGTTCTGCCCCACTGTGCGCTGGGGGGGACGCCTGGGCTAGTGTTCTGGCCCACTGTGCGCTGGGGGGACGCCTGGGCTAGTGTTCTGGCCCACTGTGCGCTGGGGGGGACGCCTGGGCTAGTGTTCTGCCCCACTGTGCGCTGGGGGGGACGCCTGGGCTAGTGTTCTGGCCCACTGTGCGCTGGGGGGACGCCTGGGCTAGTGTTCTGGCCCACTGTGCGCTGGGGGGGACGCCTGGGCTAGTGTTCTGGCCCACTGTGCGCTGGGGGGGACGCCTGGGCTAGTGTTCTGGCCCACTGTGCGCTGGGGGGGACGCCTGGGCTAGTGTTCTGGCCCACTGTGCGCTGGCGGGGACGCCGCTTTTTTCCACCTCTTGATTTTTAGTGACATTAGCTGCCAGAATGGGGCCGCAACTGTCGCCGTTTCTAGTTCCCGTTCCGCTCCGCTAATTTAATATCTCACCCTGTCGCTGACACGACGGCGACGCGGCCAGGGGTGGCAGAGGGGGTGGGGGTTGTACTCTTTGATCTCCGAGCTGTCTCCGGCAAGGACTTATTCCCCGGCGCGAATTTCCTAGCCATTAACTGTCCTCTCTCTGCCGACAAAAGTGCACGGAACTCGCTGCGGACGTGGCTCGGCTTTGAATGGCAAAGGGGGCTAGCCGCGCCGCGCGGGCCTCTGTAGGCCCCCGATCCCCAAGTCAGGTGCTCAAAGAGGTAACGACCTCGCCCCTTCAAAACCCGCCTGTATGTGCGCGCACGTGTGCGTGTGTGTACACGTTTGAATGTATGTGATGTATGTATGTGTGTGTGTATGTGCGTCCTCCATCTGCCAAGTTGTGCGGCTTTGTGCTTGAGCCCGCTCCTTCCAAGCGCGCCCCTCGCGGGGACTCAGTGGCTCCTCCTCAGAGGGGCCCCGCCCGCTGCAACCAAAATGATGTTCCGTTATCCCAACGCGCGCGCTTCTCTTCCTGAATCCGCGGCGCACTCTGATTTCCCGCTACTTGTTTTTATTTGTTCATCATTTTTTCCGGTCTGTCTGACTGTCACGGAAGCGTTCGCCGTCTGCTCGGCGCGCTGCAGCAACAGTGGCGCGCACCCCGCCGCCCGCCCTCCAGTGCAGCGCAGAGCCAGCGCAGCCAGCGCCCCGTTACTGTGATTGTTATTGGACTTTGCCAAGTGCGGACACTTTTACACGAATGGTCCATAAAAACGGTGAAAATCGCTGTAGCGCCAATTTGGGGCTTTTGTCCCGCTTCGGTCTGTTTATGGGCGTCATTTGCCTGGCCGCGTCCTGCATTGGCCGTCTTGCAGGGAGGTGCCCGCCTCGCTCTTAGAGATCTCATCGCAGGAAATTATTTCTTCCCAACAAGTTCTCCGGGAATGTCCAAGATATTAATTTAGAAATATTTATTTTAAAATAAATCTACATGTGTTTTCATGTTTTTTTTTTTTTTTTTTTTTTTTGTTTTTTTTTGGGGAGGGCTGGGGGTGGGGGTTGGGGGTCCTTTATGTGTTGCTGTTGTTTTCCCCACATGACACCTGGATGTAAATTGGTGACCGTGTTGCAGGTGAGGACGAGCGGGTCCCCAGACGGCGCTTCTGATCGCTAGGATGGGCGGAGCGCCGCGAACCGCAATAGCTGTCTACCTGCGGGCCACAGGTGAGTCTATCCATCCATCGCTCCGCGTCGCTCCGCGTCGTTCTGCGTGCACTACGTTGCCGCGCGAGTCGCTTTCATGGGGCGTCCCACACAGGTGCGAGAGCAACAGAGCGCAGTCCACTGCTGCCGCCTGTGCCGGGCCATCGACCGGAGCCAGCGCCCGGAGCCATCGCCCGGAGGGCATGCCCTGTCTTGCCGGAGCCCCGCCGCCGCACAGTGGGCCAGAAGACCAGTGGAGGCGGTCGAAATCCCGGACGGCTTTTGAGCGCTCCAGAGTCGCTTTATAAGACTGGAACCAAACGTGTGACCCCACCAATGGATTGATTTCCGAACGAGGAATCCATTGGTGGGGTCACACGTTCGGTTCGACTCCCATTTAGCGACTCTGGAGCTCAAAACGCGTCCAGAGTTTCGGTCGCCTCCACCGGTCCTCTGGCCCACTGTGCACCGGAGCCACGGACGTGCGAACGAAAAATACGGTCGCGCCGTTAATCCGTGCTCACTGGAGGCAGACAGCCCGGAAGTCCGGAGCCCTGGTTCGTCTAATGAGAAAAAGGGGGCGGGGGGCGAAATAAAAGTTGTTTGGTGAGGGGAGCCCTGAGAGGAAGGCCGGGAGGTGGCGCGTCGGCCGGTGCGTCACGGTGGTTTCGCCCCTTTTTTTATTTATTTGTCGCTCGTGGGTTTCGCTCGGCTGCGGAAAGTCGTGCCGAGTGGGGCAACTTCTCGACGTCATTGACTTGCCGTGAATGTGACTTGGAAGCGCGGCGCCCCAAGGAGGGCCCTGTGTTGGGCCCACTGTGGGGCCCACTGTGGGGCAGGTTCGGTCCTGGCGGAGGTGCGCGCCAGGACGAACTGGGGGAAACAGCACTTGTGTGGATCGCCGCCGAGGTCCTGGTCCCGGGGAGGGGGGAAAGGGGGGATGGGACGTGGCGAGTGTTTGGCGGCAAGTTTTGCCGATTCATCACTGGTCACTATCCTCCATCGTCGTGTTTCCAGGGCGATTGTTTTCTTTTTAAGCCGGTAGGGAGCGCTGGCGGCGCTAGCGTACAGTGGGCCAGTAGACGGTACGGAGCGCTGGCGGCGCTAGCGCACAGTGGGCCAGTAGACGGTCCGAAAGCTCAAAACGCGACTAGAGTTTTGGTGGCCGCCAGCGCGGTCTTCTGGCCCACTGTGGGACGCCTCAGCAACTTCCCTACACAGGCGCCACGGCCCTGGCCACGGCTCAGAGTCTTCTATCCGCTGGCCGAAGACAGAGCTGCTCTCCAAAGTTTTCCCCCACCGTGGGCACCGCGCCGAGGGGCAGGTACTTCAGCAGTGCAAGAGGTGCTCCCTGATATCGATTGCACACCTTTCCTTCGTCGGTCCCCCCCCTCCTTTTTTATTTTCTTCCGTTACTTTCTTTGTACTTGTTAAACTTGTAAACCGGGCGAAGCTTCATTCAATAGCGAGGCGGGAAAAGTGTTAGAAAGAGATAAAGAAGTTGCTTCGGCCGAGGAAGCCGTGTCCGAGGCCGTGTCTCTGCAGCGAGCGGCTCCGCCCGGCTTTGGGGCCGCGATACGCGCCTAGTCTCTCGCCGGGCCCCGCCTCGCTACCTGCCAAACTTGCCCAGTTATCTTTGGGACCTATTGCTTCCGCATTGCCACCTCCTCCTTTCAGCCCTCGTGTTCTGGGTGTCCGCGCATCCGTCTTCCGCGGGGCACAGTGGGCCAGAAGTACGGCGCAGGCAAAGGGGTATAACTCCATGCTATGAAACAGGGCTTCCTGATCTTGCCATCAGCGCACCAAAGTCAGTGATACCAACTTAGAGGACCGAAACAGTTGTAAAAGTGGTCCAGAACCACACAGGTCTTGAACCCGCATCTCCGGGGCCACAGACAGCTACGCTAACCATTGCGCTATTCATTGCATGAGGGGACAGCGGTCCAGCGCAGCATCTTGGCGGACCACGCAGAGTCGGCTCCCATTTTTTGGTTCAGATGTTGGCACCTCTTCTGTCGCTACGCTGCGCGGACGGGCCACGCGCACCCATAAGAAATATCCCCCTTTGGGCGCAGGCCGGCAAAACGTTGGACGCGCCAGCACCGGTCCTCTGGCCCACTGTGCGAAGAAGAGGGTCGTCTCTGGGGGTTACAGTCGTCGGGTCAGATACACGTCGGGTGCCGCTGCTGCCTCGACTGCGGGAGTCAGGGACCGTCCTTTGATAAGGCTCTCTAAAATACAGTGGCCCAGTACCTATCTGGACGCTATCGCTCGCGTTCCCACACACGTGCCATCTCTTCCGCACTGCTCTCGCTCTGTGTGTGTGTGTGTGTGTGTGTGTGTGTGTGTGTGTGTGTGTGGAGAGAGGGAGAGAGGGAAAGAGGGAGAGAGAGAGAGAGAGAGAGAGAGAGAGAGAGAGAGAGAGAGAGAGAGCGAGCGAGTCAGCAGCGCGCGT
The DNA here is from genome assembly GCA_030522485.1 of Stenchaetothrips biformis. NCBI lineage: Eukaryota > Metazoa > Arthropoda > Insecta > Thysanoptera > Thripidae > Stenchaetothrips > Stenchaetothrips biformis. Next base: position 2,570,809 of record CM060091.1, on the reverse strand, counting down.
CCCTGCTCCTACATAGAAATCCGGCGCGGGCGGTAATTATGAGACGAGCCCCTCTGATAATCTCGGAGCAGCACACTCGCTCGCTCTCACTAATTTGTTGTTGCACAAAACTTGGTCTCGTGTTAAAGAGATGGCTGAGAGAGAGCGAAAAAAAACAAAAACAAAAAAAAAAAAATCAAGCGAGGTGAATAAAAACTAGCTGTATATAAAGGCAGCGCGGAGACACGCGACGCGGAGCGAGAGAGACAGTCCGAGAGAGAAAGGGGACTGCGGCATAAACGCGGCGAGCGGCCGCGGTCTCGTGACTATAGCTTTCGCGCGCTCGCTTCCTGTTTCGTTGTTTTGTCGCCGCGTTGTTTTCATTATTTCCATGGTACACGCGTCATTCCGAGGTGGTTTTTACGATGATGCCGTCCATGCACTTGCCATCATTTTATTCGCCCCCCCCCCCCAACCAAGCCGTTTTGGCGCGGCGAAGCGAACCCTCTGCTGCGCGAAGCGACCACGCGGCGTGGCATGGCGCGACCCACGCCAACATGTTGACTGTTACGTACGCCATGGAAAGAGGCTGGCAACGGGGTCTCTGTCTCTCTCTCTCTCTCTCTCTCTCTCTCTCTCTCTCTCTCTCTCTCTCTCTCTCTCTCACACACACACACACACACACACACACACACACGCGCGCGCGTGCCGGCCCCCTGCGCCGTGTAGCCGGATGAATGACGAGGTCCTTATTTACCCGAAGGAATTGCGCGTCACGTGTTGCGGCGGCGGTCGCGGCGGTGGCTGCTTTCAATTTTTCAAAATATGGTCCGGGCGCGGCGGAGGCGGTGAAGGTGGCGCCGAACGTCATAACTCTCGCCATGAATGGAACATAAAAGGGTGCCATGTATTTTATGAGACGCGATGGATTGTGTTCCCGGGCCAGGCCGGGCCGGGCCGGGCTGGTTGAGCCCAGCGTCCCAAACCCGGAGTGAGCGAGCGAGAGAGTGAGCGAGAGGGCCCGATGAATTTGTGTCGTGAGAAGCGGCCATCTTATATCAATATTTTTCGGGGCGGCGCCGCTCGTTCGCCACGGACCGGCTTTTATCTAGGGCTTATTTCCCGGCGCGTTTTGAGTGGTCCCAGCCGAAAATCTCGGTTACGATCCCGGAGAAAATCACCGGTTACGGTCGGAAAATCGCCTAAATTTCCCGGTAACGGTCGGAAACCGGACCTTATTCCCGACTACGACAAGAATCTCCGGTTGTGATCGGACTTTTCCCGATTACGATCGGACTTTTCCCGATTACGGTCGGACTTTTCCCGATATTGTGATCGGACTCGTCCCGGTTACGGTCGGACCCGCTTCAGTTACGATCGGACCCGTTCCGGTTACGAAGCCGGACTCCATTATGCGTTGCCCATGCGTTGAAGTCTCCAGTAAATTTTCAGAAACACTCAATAACTTGTAAAGGGTAACTGGCAACAAATTTTTGACGTCAAAATTGGGCGTAGCGCGCAGAGTTCACTGTAGGAGCATGTCGTGCAAGTCGTCATACAGCTCTTCTGACAAGTGACAGGCAACGGACTTGTTGACTCTGCGCTCCTCCATACTTCACGACGGCCCATCAGATTACGTTCGTAATCGCAACTTTGTCCGGTCACGATCGTACCCGTATCCGTATTGTCCGAAATTACGAAGGTAACCGGAACTCTCCCGATCGGAGTCGTGACCGGGATCGTAAACGGGGCCGTAATCGTAACCGAGATTTTCGGCTGGGGTGGCGTCCCCCCCTTCCCCCCCATTTTTCCTTGGCCTTGTCGGCGCCCCCGCCGCACTGACAAATCTCTGCCTGCATAGCCCGGGCCGTGCGAGACGAGCCCCACCGCACGCAAGTGCGCTGCCAATGCGGCGCACAGTGGGCCACAAGACGGCGCCGGTCTTCACTGTGCGCGGCGTCCGCTGCCAATGCGGCGCACAGTGGGCCACAAGACGGCGCCGGTCTTCACTGTGCGCGGCGTCCGCTGCCAATGCGGCGCACAGTGGGCCACAAGACGGCGCCGGTCTTCACTGTGCGCGGCGTCCGCTGCCAATGCGGCGCACAGTGGGCCACAAGACGGCGCCGGTCTTCACTGTGCGCGGCGTCCGCTGCCAATGCGGCGCACAGTGGGCCACAAGACGGCGCCGGTCTTCACTGTGCGCGGCGTCCGCTGCCAATGCGGCGCACAGTGGGCCACAAGACGGCGCCGGTCTTCACTGTGCGCGGCGTCCGCTGCCAATGCGGCGCACAGTGGGCCACAAGACGGCGCCGGTCTTCACTGTGCGCGGCGTCCGCTGCCAATGCGGCGCACAGTGGGCCACAAGACGGCGCCGGTCTTCACTGTGCGCGGCGTCCGCTGCCAATGCGGCGCACAGTGGGCCACAAGACGGCGCCGGTCTTCACTGTGCGCGGCGTCGCGGCGTCCGCTTCCGCGCCCAGCCGGTCCAAGCCGTCGTCGCCGTGGTGCGGCACAGCGGCGGCGCGTCGCTCAGCCGCTCCAGTTGCCGCTCCAGTTGCCGCTCCAGTTGCCGCTCCAGGCGAAAAGGCTCCCAGGCCATAACCAGACTGCGTCGAGCACGTCTCTATCCGAGGCGTCTCGCGTCTGGCCGCCGCGCCACGCCACTCTGCCGAGCGCCACCCCACGCCACGCCGCCCCGCCCCGGGGGACCTAAACGGATTTTCATAAAACTCTACTTTTGCCATTCCAAAGCATGCGCGCGCTCGCGTACCCCACCATTCAGGAAGTCCCTCCCCGGCTTTCGCGTCCTCCAGCCCCCTCCCCACTCCGGCGGGTCCCTGTGCCACCCCGAGTCGTTTTGAACTTCCCGCCCGTGGCCGTCCCTGCTGGCGTGTCGGCCCGTGTGTGTGTGTGTGTGTGTGTTTGTGTGTGTGTGTGTGTGTGTGTGCGTGTGTGTGCGTGCGCGTGATGTGTCTCCAGCGGGCGGTCGGCTCTAGTTTTATGTTCCTACCTGCGATCCGTCTTGTCTTGGCGCCCCCCATTTCGACATTGGGATCCCGTGTGACTCTCCCTCTCTTTCCCTCCTTCTCTCTCTCTCTCTCTCTCTCTCTCTCTCTCTCTCTCTCTCTCTCTGTCTCTCTCTCTCTCTCTCTCTCTCTCTCTCTCTCTTTATCTGTACCTGATGTAAGTTGCCTGCACCTACAAATAAACTAATCAATCAATCAATCAAATAATCAATCAATCAATCTCTCTCTCTCTCTCTCTCTCTCTCTCTCTCTCTCTCTCTCTCTCTCTCTCACTGATGTGCGTAATGTCTCTCTCTCGCTTTCCTTCATCGTCGCGGTCTGTCGCACCTTTTATTTTTAATTTTGGTATTTTCTTTTTTTTTTACTGGCTTTCCTTCAACTGTTTTTGTGATCCAAGGTATTTCAAGCCAAGTGGCGGTCTGACAGAGCGCCCGCCGTCGGAGTGATAGGCAACCCGCTGGCCGTGCGGGCGTGGCGGGCTGGCCCACTTTGTGGCGGCGGCGGCGGCATGTCTGGGCGGCACGACGACGCCGACCCGGCTCGTGTCTACATTACCGCTCGTAACGTGTCTTTTTCCGCCCTCACACACACACACACACACACACACACACACACACACACACACACTCACGCACACACGCATGAAAAAACACACACACACAGAGGGGCGGCGCACGTCGCACGCCATAAAGCAGGCCGGGAAAGAGGCGAGCGTCGCAGAGGCGGCGGCGGCGGGGGGATAAAAAAAAGGGAGTCATCTGGGGAAATTTATGGTAAGACTGTTAATGGATTAAACCTTAAGACACCCCCTCCAACCCCTCCTCCCCCCCCGGGGGCCTCGCCTCCCTGCCCCGCCCGGCCGTGGCGGGTCTTTGCGAAGGGTCCCACCAAGGCGGCGGCCCGCGCGCGCGAGAGGGGTTTACTGGAACGAGGTGGTTTGTCCCTGGTTATGCGCGCTCAGTCTTGGGGGGGTTGAACTAAGAGGGAAGGGAGGGGCTCGGCTCGGGCCACCGGATCGAGCAAGGGCTGCAAAAGACAACAGCGCTCCGAGATTACATAACGCCGCGGGCCCCGTCCCGCGCCGTCCCGGGGGCCGGGCCAAACGAGAGGGACGGATGAATTTTAAACCGGGCGAGGCCCTGCGCGAGGCTAGGTGGCGCCCGTTAGACGCGCTCTCGATTATTTCGGCTCAAGGCGAGGCCGATGGCCTGGCTGCGCTGCTGCGCTCCCCGCCGCGGATCAGCAAGGTGTCCTCCCCGCTCGCGCGCATACGCTGGACGGACGCCACCTTGCCTGTTTCGCCACCCTTTTTTCGCTCCCTTTTCGTATCGAGGTTTGGCCCGCTCAGCGCGCCCTCAATGCGTCATGCGCCCGGACTGCCTACTTCCGGTGCCTACTTCCGGCCGGCTGGCTTCCGGCGCCAAAATTATGCGTCCATTTCCCCTTCCGCCCCCTTCCACTTTTTCGGCGGGGCGGCAGGTCGCGGACTGACGGCCAGCTCCTGGTGGACCGAGGCCGCGCAGTGCGTGTCGTCGTCGGGGGCCCTCCGTGCCGGCCCCGCCCACAGTGGGCCTCGGCCTCGTTTGGGCAGCAATCCATTGGTAGCGTCACACGTTCCATTCTAGTCCCATTCAGCGACTCTGAAGCTCAAAACGCGTCTAGAATTTTGGCCGGTCTTCTGGCCCACTGTGCGGGCCCCTGCCCACGCCCCAAGTTTACGTCCCAAATGTATATTGCGAATTATCGAGATCGAAAAGCGCCCCGCGGCGAGGGTGGGGCCCACTGTGCGGCCCACTGGGGCGGGGTGATTCGAGGAACGCGTTTAAAGGAAGCAGAGCTTGTTCGTTACGGTCCGCAAACAGATCGGCCGCCCCGCGCGCCCCGGCCCACAGAGCGCTCCGCGAATACTTTGCTCAAGAAATGCGCCGACATATTTCCCTCCAAACGGACTGGCCCCGTCTCGTGTGCGTCCCTGTCGACTTGATTCTTGATTTTCGGGACGGCCTTGCGCGCGCGCCGTTTCGGAGCTGTTTTGGGGGGCGTCGGCAGGGGGTGGGGATTCCACTTGATCCGCGCTGGCGTGGCTCCAGCAACCTCTGCTGCGAGGCGTCATTCAAGGCGTGTTTTCGGATCATTGAAAAGAGTTTTCAGGCGGTTCGGAAACCGATGGGGTCAGGGAGAGAAGAAGCGAGCGCCCTGAGTAGAGTGTGAGTGTGTGCCAAGCGCGCGGCCTTGGCGGCCTTGGCGCGGGAGGGCTCCGCGCGGGGCGGGCGGGGTGGGCGGCGCGGGCGGGAGGTCTCCGCACGGGGCTGGCGGCGCCGCGCCGCCGGCGTCTTGGCGGTCCGCGCCGATCCTTAACGGTCAGGGCCGCCGTCGCACAGTGGGCCAGAAGACGGCCAAAACGCGTTGATCGAGGGGCACACCGCCGCGCCCCGGCCGATCTAGACAGTCGTCGTCCTAGAATGATAATAAAACGTGACGGATTCGGGGACGTCTTAGCCGGGCCGGCGGCCTCGTAAAGCACGGCCCGGATGGCCTGGACGCGCTGCCTAGGCCCGGCATTAGTGTCGCCATTCCACCATTCTCTATCTCCCTCTCTCTCTCTCTCTCTCTCTCTCTCTGGGCTGCACGCATTAGCATTCTCTTTCCCTCTGTCCAGATTGCCAGCCGTTTGCCGTTGGTTGGCGGCATTGACAAAAGCCGCGGTGTCGTATCCCGGCCGGAATGATGGCATCACTGATTCATCGCGCACGCGCGCGGCACGCACACGGCCATGCCGTGCGTTAAAAATGCACGCGGCCGTCGTGACGCACGGCCGAGCGGGATCACGTGCGTGCGCGGCCCCACCCGGCTCCGGCCCGGGAGGGCTCATCTCGGCGTTGCGTTGCCGGGATGTCGGGGATCGCTCACTGACACGCAGGCCGGGCCGCGCCGCCGCGCCGCACAGTGGGCCAGCCGGGGCCCCGCCAGCAGCCCAACCAGCAGCCCAACCAGCAGCGCCCGCACCGTTTTTCTCTTACTTATTTATTTTTCCGCTTATTTATTTACGCGCCGCGCGCGTCGTTTGCGCCTGATTGGCCGAGCGTCTTGTGCCGTATTTGCCTCGCCCCTTTTCGGAAGGTGGAGGCGAAGCGCGGCCCATCAAAGGCGGCCGGGCGCGCGTGACAACGAACTCTGCCAAAACGATATTTCAGGAAGGCAGAGAATGTTTTTGATGCCATAGGGAGTTTTTTTGATGTCCCTCAGGACACTTGATTCCTCTCAGACTATTTTTAACGTTCCTCAGACTATTTTTGATGACCCACAGAGTTCATGGTGTGCCGAGCCTCGCAAAGAGCTTCAACCACGTTCCAGCGACTCCGGAGCACGAAAAAAACGCGTCTATAATTTTAGCTGCCTGGGCCGGTTTTCTGCCCCTCTGTGCGCCCCGCATCTCAAAGACGCGTAATGGACGTCTGTTTGGAGTGTGCAACCGGTGCTCCCTGATTCCCTTTGCCGGTCTGAGCCGGTCTGAGCCGGGCCACGGCCACGACTCGACGGCACACGGGGCCTTGTTATGTGTTTTGCGGGACAATCAAATATGAAACGTACCGCTTCACGCTCGCTGGTCTCGGAGGCGGCGCACGCAAAAACGGGGGCACGGGGCGCTGTGTTGTCACAAAGGAACGGTTGAGAGAGAGAGAGAGAGAGAGAGAGAGAGAGAGAGAGAGAGAGAGAGAGAGAGAGAGAGAGAGAGAGCGCAAAAGAGAAAGGAAGACTAAGCATAACAAAATAAACAAAACAAAGCACACTAAACAAATTAAAAAGGAAGGACAGGCACCTCCGCGGCTGTATTTTTTTGTCAAAGCGTCTCCCACTTTAATTCCTCCCCCCGGGCGAACGTGTGCAGCAATGCAGTTGGCAGCGGCTGCGTGGCCACGTTCTTTTTTACCAGTGTACCACATTGCTTTGCCAAGGGGTTATGTGTGTGCGCGTGCGCGTGTTGGAGAGAAGGAGAGTGTGTGTGTGTGTGTGTGTGTGTGTGTGTGTCTGTATTATTGGGTCATCCGGCACAACAATTAATGGGTCTACTCAGGCATGCAGCACTTGGTCGCCATGCAGCGGCCCCTGGTGCAGCCCGGATCCCCGCCCTCCTATCTTGTTGCCCCTCTCCTCCCTCTCCCCCTCCCCTCCCTCTCCCCCTCCCCTCCGTCCACAACGCATCTCATCCTCTCGTGCAAGGGTCTCGCCATGGCCGCCTTGCGCCTTATAATTGCATGTAGCTTTGCTGGGGTGGTGGCGGCGGTGGTGGGGGACCGGATAGCTTCGTGACACACGGGGTGAGAAAGGGGCGTCGCCCGGGGGGGGGGGGGGAGGGGGGATGTGGGTCATAAAACCTTCATGTGCAGACCGCTGGGACACACGACTGCAGGTCCAGCAAGGAAATTCCTCGAAGAGACAGCCGGGCGGGCTCAGGCCAGAGAAGGTAAGGCTTGCTTTTTGCGCGCCAGCGGAGTGGCACAGTGAGACGGCGGGCAGGCAGTCGTGTGTGCCGCGGCAGGCTGATAAGCGAGAGCTTCTTGTTTTTTCTGCTTTTGTCTCCCTTCCTGTCGGTTAGGGGGGTGCCCGTCATGAAACCGCCATTTGGCCGAGCAATTCGTAATTTGCAAATCCCGGCAGGGACGGGCGGCCCAGCCCACTCCCTCCGCAGGTTGAGCGGTATGCGGCCGGCCCAACGTGTTCCCGGCCAGCGTCGGACATTAGGTGGGCTGCAGGCGAACCGCACGGCCCCACCACGGCCTCCGTATCACCAGCCAACCGGCCACCATAATTGCCCCATTATTCCAGATTCACAGGTTGTTTTTCTCCCTTCCCCCCTTTTTTCCGAGTCCGGCGGCAGTGGGGCCCCACTTTGCCCTTCAATCAGGCCGTATCTGCCGGGGGTACTTTTTTCCCCGTCGCTGTTGATATACGGCGAGTTACTTACTTCGATATTATACTATAGTACGATAGCGCGCCGACAGACCAGCCGCACAGTGGGCCAGTGCACCCCGAGGGAAGCCCCAGAGGCAGGTGACCCGGACGCTTCCCCCCCCCCATTTTTTTGCCTTTCCCGCGCGGCGATGATGTTAGCTAAGCTTTGTGTACAGAAAAGATCCCATAGAAAAAAAGAAATCAAAAAGTGGAGCTGCAGCGGCATGCGACGTTGTCCGCAGCGAGCAGCGATGGCCTTCTGCGGTCACTTTACTCGCCTCGATGACGACCACAACAAGACAACACCAAAAACAACAACAACAACAACAACAACAACAACAACAACAACAACAACAACAACAACAACAAACCTCTTGAACACGTAAAGCTCGCCGCTCGGCCCGCCTGACAGCCCGGCCCCTTGTTGCCGTGCCCAAGTTCAATTTGGAAACAGCGCTGAAAAATCTGGAGGAAGGAGTCGGCGAGCGGCGCAGGCAGGCAGGCAGGCAGGCAGCGGGTCCGTGGCGGCACGGGGCGAAAACAAGGGAACGCGGGGAGGGGGCGCCAAGGGCACCCGGGCCATTAGCACGGCAGAAAAACAAAAATGGGACGGGGGGGGGGGATGCTGCAAGGAATACGACGAGAACGGAAAATGAGATGAAATGAAGTCGTGATAAACGGCAGGTGGGGAAGAGTAGGCGGCCCAGCGGCCGCGCGCCGCGCCTTGTAGGAGTAGCGGAATTTGAGCCGCCACCAGTCTTCTTATGGATAATTCATACGAAATATACCCGGGAAGTTTGCGCCAAAGTTATGACATCGTGTGAGCGCGCGCGTGAGTGAGTGAGTGTGTGCGCGCGAGCCTGCCCCAGGCGCTCGCTGCAGGCCCGCGCGCTGTGTCCGGAATAACTGTTGTACACATGGGAATGGATGCAGTCTATTTGCGCAGACAGAGAGTACTCTGTACTGAGAGTACTCTGAACGCAATTACGCGGCTCGGATGCAAAAACGGCGCAAAATATTTCAGGCGAGCAATCTCGGAAGTGGCGGCGAGGCGTGGCGCGGCGTGGCGCGGCGTGGCGCGGCGTGGCGCGGCGTGGCGCGGCGTGGCGCGGCGTGGCGGCGGCCAGGAGGAGGAGGTGCTTGCTTGGCCTCGCCCTGCTGCTCGATATTCGCTCCTTGTTCTCCTGCAGGCTCCACTGCTCCACTCTCTCGGCGACGTGGCCGTGGCGCGCTGAGGTTGCTGGCGGCCCGCCGCCGCACAGTGGGCCAGAAGACCGGTGGGGGCGGTCGAATAAGTCCCTGACGGGTTTTGATAGCTCCTGAGTCGCTGAATGGGATGGACGTATGACCCCACCAACAACCGAGGGGGTAACCACTTATGTTAGGGGACGCAAGATTTCGCAAGGGAAGAGATTTCTACGGATTTCACAAGATTTCGACCGTTTTTACGCCCAAATTTTGTTGGTTTTTTTCCTTTTTGAGGGGAAGATTTTCGATTCCCAGAGATTTCCGGGCACCCAAGGGGACATATGATTTCTTGAGCGGTTGCCCCCTCGCCAACAACGGATTGATCTTCGAACGAGGAATCCATTGGTGAGGTTACACGTTTGGTTCTAGTCCCATTTAATGACTCTGCAGGTCAAAACGCGTCCGGTCCTCTGGCCCTCTGTGTGCCGCTGATACTGCTACTGCTGGTCACGGGTGCCGGAGGAGTCTTCCTCCATGTTGACTGTGGAGTTAATGAAGGCCCTGTCCACGGCCGATCGATGTGTGTGTGTGTGTGTGTGTGTGTGTGTGTGTGTGTGTGTGTGTGTGTGTGTGTGTGTGTGTGTGTTGCAGGTGAGAGGAGTGGGGGTTGATATCCTCTCGGCGCGCTGTCTGCTGTGTTTGCTCGTTTTCCTCAAGGGTCCTTCTTTACTTTCCTACCCTGCTGCCGGCCGTTCCGCCTGACTCCCAACAAGTGCTCTGTCTCTCTCGCTCCACTGCGGGGTGCCACGTGAGAGCGAGAGGGATAGATCAGCCTGTGCGCCAGTGCCGTCTGGCGGCGGTTTGCCGCACTACGGACAGTGTGCCATAAACGGCTGAGCTGGCCCACTGTGTGGCCCGCCACAATGAGGGCGAGCACGTTCTGCTAGAATTATAGAGGCGGCCTCTGATTGATGCGGGCGGACGGACGGACGGAAGGCCAGAGCCAGACAGGCATACAGACGGACCTGCGCTCTGCGGCTGCCGCCCGGCAGGAGGAGCTCGGTGACCTTGCCCGTCCGAAATGAGTGCTGGCCGTGCAACTTTTTTCCGACACCCCCTGGGCTGCGAGCCCATTACAATTTCATGACTTCTTCTCCTCGATGAAGGTCTTTGACTGCTGGAGCGTGGCCGAGCCCCGGCCGCGCCCGGCCCCAAGCCCCGGGAAGGTCATGAGGTCAATTATTATCCCGGTGGAAACAATATCGCCTTCCTTCGATATTTCGCGCGCGGGGCGTCTCACAGTGGGCCAGAAGACCGGCTCAAACCCCGTCCAGGGTTTTGACCGCCTCCATCGGTCTTCTGGCCCACTGTGCGCGTCTCGACCGCAGTGACCCGTTCGGCGTTTCGTGACTGATTTTCTCTCCAAGTTGTGTGGTTCTGGTTCTCGCACATCTTTGCCGCGTGGCTGCGGGCTGGAGGCTGAAGCCCCCCGCCGAGGGCCCCGCCGAGGGCCCCGGCCGGTGCGTCGACCCGAGGTGGCGGTGTGGGCGGCGGCGCGCCCCGCCCTGGTGGCGTAGGCAGCGCCTCTGAGATGACACTCGGACCCCAATACATGTCGCGACATTCGAAAGGGATTCTTCTCCTTCTTGTGGCCGCGCCCCGCCGCGCCCCGCCGCGCCCCGCCGCACCCCGCCGCGCCCGCCGCGTTTCATGTATAGAATTGGTCTCCCGAATGGAATGTGTCTTTGGAGCACGCGTCATTATTTGCCGAGACGCCATTTCACTGCAATCTATCGGTATGAGACGCCCACCATATACGCTTCTCTTTTATTTTTCTAACTACACTGGTAAAACAAAGGCATGAAAACTACGCCCTTTAGGGCATTAACGGTCTTTCACGCCCTCTAAGGGCGTGAATCGTTTAATGCCGTTGGGAAGGGCGTGGCGTGAATGGTATAGGACTTTCAGGCAAAATTTTAATGCCCTTCCAAAGGCATTAAACGATTCACGCCCTTTATCGTTACGCCCTTTAAGGGCATAGTTTTAATGCCTTTGTCTTACCAGTGTAATATTATTACTATCATCATCATTATTTTTTTATTATTGCTGTTGTTGTAGCAGTTGTTGTTGTTGAGCAGAACTAAAAAAGCGCGAAGTTCGTTGACTCATCCTCTCTTATTCAAATTAGCCGCCTCCACGTGGCCGATAATTTACGTTGGGTTGCACCTCTCCGTCACGCCGAGGAGGCCTGTACTGCTCCATTTTTACCTCAGTAGGGCAAAGAAAACACGACGACAAGGAGCACCGCACGGCCGGAGAGAAAGAGGGAGCAAGGCGGTGAAAAACGGGGCAAACTTGGCGAGGGTATAAAGTAAAAGGTGCTTCGTCGACTGCAGGGCGTGGCGTGGCGTGGGCTTAGAGCCAGCTTAAAAGGGGTATGTTACACACACACACACACACACACACACACACACACACACACACACACGCACACGCACGCACACAACCCTAGACCAGAGAAGGGCCCGACGGAAGCGCCTTGCGTTGCCCTTTTGAAAAGCGCGCGCGCTAATCTCACTGGGAGGCCAGAGCGCTTCCGTAAAAATGACAGCGCTGTGACAAAACATTACAGTACGTAATATACACGCTGCTCTCGCATCTCCGGGGAGAGAAAGAGGGAGGGAAGACAGAGCAGGGAGGAAAGGGAGGGGGGAGGGACCAGCGAGGAGTGGAGATCCATTCGAGACGTGTTCTTGGGAACCTTCGCTCCATTTTCCGAATCAGTTTGGATCGTTTTCGTGGACCACGCTTCGCTTCGCGCCGCCGGCCCCGCCGGCCCCGCCATGTCAAACCGTCACGCGTTCCGCGGAGATCAAAGCTCACCAACTTTCGGCCCGTGCCAACCAACTTGGACGTTTGATGTTATTTCGAAAAAAAATTAATTAACTCGCGGGGAGGGCGGCCGGCGAGAAAAGGCAGGTGCTTTTGTTCCGGGCGCTAGGCGCGGACTTTAAATTACTGCGTGAGTGAATTTGTGTGTGTGTGTTTGTGTGTGTGTGCGTGTGTGTGTAGGTTTGTGTTTGCGTGTTATGAGGGAGCAGTGGACGCTTGAATAAGCCTCAGAACCACCACACTTCAGTTTTACCCGTGTTCGTAGCGAGAGGCCAATAATAATAGTCCCCGGACGGCGCCGTCGGCAACCCCGGCGACGGCGTCGCCTTCATTAAATCATTGGAGTGCTGCGCCGGGCAGACAAGGTGGCGGCGGACGTGCCTCGGCCGCCATTATCGTCATCGTCATCCTGGCGTCGCCGGGGCCGGCGTCGTCTTGGCGTCATTATCGCGTCGCGCTTTATCCGTCATGACCGGAATATTCATGACGCAGCCTGCGCCGCCCCCTCCCCCACCCCGAGCGCCGCCGCCTTCGAGTCCGGCGACCGCAAGAGGAGGAGAGTCCCGCCCTAATTTTAGATACAGTGAGTACTCTGAGGAGCCCTTCCCTCCCGGCCGCGGCCTCGGCGCCGGCACTGGGGCGCCGGCGGCGGCGTCAGCAGCGCGTCACGCGAGCAGCGCCAGCAGAGCCGGGCCCGAGGCCGGCGCCCCCCCCCCCATTCCCCCCGGAAGGACCCTCTTGAGGGAGAGCGAGAGGATCCGGCGGTGCACGGCCGGCCGGCCCCAGCGGCGCCGCCGCAACAACCAGGGCTGCCACTCTTCCGTCACAGCTGCCAACTTTGGAAATCACAAGGGAGCGCGCGTGTTACCAGCACACAGTACAGTCCGGGGCCCCGCTCGCCGCACACAGTGGAGGCCCCTTTCGGGCTGTTTGTGCGGTCAGCGGCGACCGGGCAAGTCACCGCAGGGCCTAGGGGCGCACTGCTCCGGGGCCTGCGGGCCTTCTCCCTTCTGGTGGCGTTCCTCATCCTGCCCGTATGCCGGATCACAGTGGGCCAGAAGGTCGGAGGAGGCGGTCAAAATCTCGGACGCGTTTCGGGTTTCAGAGTCCCATTTGGCGACTCTGGATGGGCTCAAAACGCGCCTATAGAGTTATGGCCGCCTGCAGCGGTCTTCTGGCCTACTGTGCGGATGTATTAATTCTGTTTCTGGAACGGTGGCGGAGCCGTCTAGCGGTTCTTTTAATCCATTCATTGGTGGCTGGCCGAAGCGCCTCCGGCAAGAGCACTGTTTGCTCGTGTCTCGATCCGTGCGCGCGTCCGATCGATTTCATCCCGCTCCTGCGCGTGCAATGCCGTCGTTTTCACGTGTACTCCGAGCATAGGAAGAATAATCGCTTTGTTTTTGCGCGTCTCCTCCCCCCGGAAATCGTCATTTCGAGCGTATAATCACCGCTGTCCCTGTTTATTGGCAGAGTGGTCGGGATTTGACCATTTCTCGATGCCGACTGTCGCTTTTTTCATCTCTCTTTCTGTTTATCGGCAGGTTGCACTTTGTTTTTTTTTTTTTTTTTTTTTTTTTTTTTGGATGTTGCGCTTTGTCATGCTCATCGTCATCTCCATTTTTTTTTATTCAAGGCGTGTTCATGCGTGCGTGTACGACGCATGCGTGCGTGCTGTGTGTGTGTCTGTGTGTGTGCGCGCGCGCATGTTGAGCCTGCTCGGCACTGCCGCATTCCGACGCAAGCTACTTCGCCGCGCCGTCTCTCTCAAAGTGGACGACGACGACAACATTCCTGTTGGTGTATACGCCCTCCCTCAGAGTGTGTGTGTGTGTGTGTGTGTGTGTGTGTGTGTGTGTGTGTGTGTGTGTACACACACACGCGTGCGTGCGTCTGTGACGAGGCATCGTCGCGTCTGTGTTCCGCCACTTTTGTGCCCCAAAGTCTCTGAGTGGCGCGGCAGTGGGCTGCCTCCCCCCCCCCTCGCGGCTTGCGGTTCCGCTTGCAGTGAGCGGCGGCACTCGGGAGACCACTCGGGGAATAATTAGATTATCGAATTCGGGGCGCGCAGTTGAATATCTTGCCCTGACGGTGCGACGCGCTTTTTTTTTTTTTTTTTTTTGGTCCGGGCAAAGCCGACGTTAAGGGGCTAGCGACTGGCTGCCGGTCCGGCGCGGATACAGGGGGGGGGGGCAAAGGGGTTCCGGGCGTGTCTGGCACTGAGTCGCAACAGCGGACACAGCACGGCTGTGATGCAGCAAGGAGGTGGGGGGGAGGGGGGTATGATTGAATATTTCGCTTCCTCCGGGGTCGGCAGATTCGGGCGGTGCAGCGCCTCGGTGCCGAGAGATAAGAATAAGGAATGGGACCGAGTCCGATACAGACCAGGCGGCCCGAGCGGCAGGAAGCGGGGGAGTCATCGGGGAGCGGGGGAGTTTCCATTAATGAGAGGGGAGACAGCCCAGCACAGGTATCAGCGGAAAAAAAAAAGGGAAAGAAAAACGGGTACGTTTTTCTGCTGGTCGTGGCGATGCGTGCGGCCGAGCGGCCGCACGGTAGGCAGCACGCCCTTCACCGGTGTGTTGCGGGCTGGCCCAGCCTCGGCGTGACAGGCGCTGTGGCGCGGGCTGGGGTGGCGCGGAATGGGGCCTCCAGGGCCGCCTGGCCGCCTGGGCGACGTGGTGAAGAAGTGCGGAAACATCGCGGCGGGGCCCGTGGGGCCCGTGGGGCCGGTGGGGACGGTGGGGACGGTGGGGACGCGCAGCGCGGCGCAGCGCCAGGGACCGCGGTGTACACTTTCGCATGGAGATTGGACGCGGTACGCCGCTTGGCTGCCGTTGCTCTGCGCGCCGCGCCATGGTGGGCCAGAAGACCGCGGAAGACCGGCGCAGACGGACAAAACTCTAGACGCGTTTTGAGCTCCAGAGTCGCTAGGCAGGACTCGAACCGAACGTGTGACCCCACCAATGGATTCCTCGTTCGGAGAGCAATCCATTGGTGGGGTCACACGTTCGGTGCGCGCTCCATTTAGTGACTCTGGATCTCAACACGCGTCCGGGATTTTGAGCGTCTCTACCGGTCTTCTGACCCACTGTGCGCGCCGCGCCTGCCGCACCGCGTCTCCCCATTTGCCACACCTTCCCAAGGGACCGCCCCCGTGGTATGGCAGCGTGAAATCACGCGCCGACCAGAAAGAAACAAGAAAAGAAAGGAGAGGAATAAAAAAAAGGCAGTAAATTGGTGTCCGGAGCGGAGGGGGTGCACGCAAGCCTCCTCCAGGGGGTGCGCGGCAGCGACAACGTGGCGACCGCCGCGACGCGCGCGTGATATTTTATAGTATTCTGCAAATCCTCCTCAACGTACTTGCAGTAAAATGTCTGTCTCTGCTCTCTCTCTCTCTCTCTCTCTCTCTCTCTCTCTCTCTCTCTCTCTCTCTCTCTCTTTCTCTCCCCCCTCTCTCTCGCTCGGCGTTCTTTCTCTCTTGTTGTTGTGCTCATTAGCCAAGACTACTGCTCGCTGGGCTGTGTGAATGGTGACGGGCGTGTCTGGACCCTGCCGAGGCGGGGCCGTCCGGGCGGGGCGGGGCGAGGCGGCCACTCTCCCAAGGATGTTCCTCTTTGCGTGTCAGCTGTACGCCTGGCTGTGGGTCGGTGGGTGGCAGCCTGCCTGGACCACTTTCTTTTCCTCGGTGGCCCCGCCTGCCTCCTCCCCGCCCCACCGCGTGCCTCCTCGTGTTCTCCGTCTTTTCCCTTCTTTTTTTTTTGCAGCGTCCTCTCCGCCAGTTAAGAAAAGAATCTGAGAGTTGAACGCGTGTACGCGACGGCGAGGGGCTGTGCGGTGAACGATGTGGTGGTAACCCTCACTGCGGCGGGGACTGCGAGGCGCCCCTTCCCTTGCGTCGCGCTGCCTCGTGAAATTACTCGGAAAATTAGCCGACTGGAAGCGGATGAACAAAATGCTGCTAGGTAATGCGCTGAGCTGTCTGCCTGCCTGCCCGTCTGGCTGGCTGCCTGCCTGTCCGTCCGCCTGGTCGGCGCCGCGCGGCCCAATAAACGTCCCTTTTTGACGTGGCCAGGCTGGTGCACCTGTTGACGGGCCGACGGATGAGGGATGCGAATGTAATGGCCGCCTCGATGACGATCATGACGCTGGCGGCGATGCAGGTGGAGGCGGCGCGAGGGATGCAGGGCGCGGCGTTGCCTGGCAACGGAATGAGGGAGGGAGAGAGCGAGAGAGAGGGCCCGCAGGGCTCGGCAGAGAGAGCGACTGAGAGGGACGGGGGGGCTCGCACCGCACACTGCTCACCAATCGATCAGGCGGACAGCTACACCCACCCCACCGCGCCCCGCCGCGCGCCGCCGCGCCCCGCCCCACCCCGCGCTGTGTGTCGCGCTGTTTCTTCTCACTTCCTCTTGGGTCCTGCTTGCTTATTTGCTCTTCAAGATTGCTCTCCGCATCCCCGCTGCACCTACTGTCTTGCCTTCCCTGGTCAGCCGCTTCTACCACTCGACTGCTCGTCACAGAGGAGCATCTTCGAGGTGGCGCATGTCCCGTCTCGTTTCAATGACGAGAAATGGAAAGCATCCAACAAACCGGAATCCCAGACTGGTTCAGCTTCTGCTTCTTTCCACACTGCTCTGCCGTTTCATTTCGCATCGCCGTTGCTTTAATGCAGCGCTTTCAATCTTGCGGCCCACTGTGCGGTGCCGAGGGGGTGGAATAGTGATGCTGGCCGACCGGCCGGCCGCCCCGGCCATGTAAGGCGAGCCGGCCGGGCCTCGAGGCGGAGGCGGCCGTCGTCGTGGTGCGCGACGGCCTTCTGTTGACACTTTGACCCAATTACCAGTGGGCCGAACAGGCGGGGCTGCGCCGCCGGCCGGGCAACTGGTGGACGCGTGTTGGCAGTTGGTAGTGTCGGAGCTCTGGCCGGCGACCTTGTTAGCCAGAAGGGACAGCCCTCGTCGTCAGCGGTGCGTCGTCGACGACACACAGTGGGCCAGATGACCGGCGCAGGCGGCTACAACTCTAGGCGCGTTGCGTTTTGAGCTCCAGAGTCGCTGAATGGGCCTCGAACCGAACGTGTAACCCCTTTCATAGACTGCTTTCCAAACGAGGAATCCATCGTTGGGGTCACACGCTCGGTTCCAGTCCTGTTTAGCGACTCTGGACCTCAAAACGCGTCACGAGTTTCGGACGCCTGCGCCGGTCCTCCGGCCCACTGTGCGGCGCCGCCCCGAAGCCGAGACGGCCAAGTCCGTGTTGAAACAAAAGTGGCGTGTCGAGGCGGTCCACAATGTCGCTGCGGCGGCGCGCAAGCCGTCGCCGTGTTATGGCCGGCCAACTTTGGGCCATTGTGCAGCGAGGAGTGCAGCGCGGCGGCGTCGAGATGCAATCCCGGCGGCCAGCGCGCTGGCACTGCGAGGCGCTGCGTGGCGCTGCGGCGCCGCGCACCGCGCCCGCCAGCAGTAAAAGCCCAGTGTTATGACGAAGCCGCAGGGCCGCAGGGCGAGTCGATCCGCCGGCCGGCCACTGGCAGCGCGCGGACGGCCACGGCCACCGGCAGCGCGCGGACAGCACGGCCACTGGCAGCGCGCGGACGGGCACGGCCACCGGCGGCAGCGCGCGGACGGGCACGGCCACTGGCAGCGCGCGGACGGGCACGGCCACTGGCAGCGCCCGGACGGCACGGCCACGGCCACTGGCAGCGCCCGGACGGCACGGCCACGGCCACTGGCAGCGCGCGGACGGCCACGGCCACTGGCAGCGCCCGGACGGCACGGCCACGGCCACTGGCAGCGCGCGGACGGCACGGCCACGGCCACTGGCAGCGCGCGTACGGCCACGGCCACTGGCAGCGCGCGGACGGGCACGGCCACCGGCGGCAGCGCGCGGACGGGCACGGCCACTGGCAGCGCGCGGACGGGCACGGCCACTGGCAGCGCCCGGACGGCACGGCCACGGCCACTGGCAGCGCGCGGACGGCACGGCCACGGCCACTGGCAGCGCGCGGACGGCCACGGCCACTGGCAGCGCCCGGACGGCACGGCCACGGCCACTGGCAGCGCGCGGACGGCCACGGCCACTGGCAGCGCCCGGACGGCACGGCCACGGCCACTGGCAGCGCGCGGACGGCACGGCCACGGCCACTGGCAGCGCGCGTACGGCCACGGCCACTGGCAGCGCGCGGACGGGCACGGCCACCGGCGGCAGCGCGCGGACGGGCACGGCCACTGGCAGCGCGCGGACGGGCACGGCCACTGGCAGCGCCCGGACGGCACGGCCACGGCCACTGGCAGCGCGCGGACGGCCACGGCCACTGGCAGCGCCCGGACGGCACGGCCACGGCCACTGGCAGCGCCCGGACGGCACGGCCACGGCCACTGGCAGCGCCCGGACGGCACGGCCACGGCCACTGGCAGCGCGCGGACGGCCACGGCCACTGGCAGCGCCCGGACGGCACGGCCACGGCCACTGGCAGCGCGCGGACGGCACGGCTACGGCCACTGGCAGGCGCGCGGACGGCACGGCTACGGCCACTGGCAGCGCGCGTACGGCCACGGCCACTGGCAGCGCGCGGACGGCCACGGCCTTAACGATTGATAGGAACAGCGCGGGGTCTCCCTCCAGACGCGAGGGCCATCGGGCGGCGATTCCCGGCGCGTTGTTTTTCGTTTTATTGCGCGGGTCATTAACGGGGCGCTGTAAACATTCGAGAATGGTGATTAAGGCCGGCGCTTTCCCGGAAGAAACACGGCCAGGTGAGCGGCGTGGGGCGGGGCGCGGCGAGGCGGGGCGGCGCACCATCTGGACGCCATCGCCGCGCCATCTGGCGGCGTTGACGCGCCGCGTCCCGCCCTCTGATTTTAAGGCGGCGCTGCCGCTGCAGGTGCTGCAGGTGTCGGGGCCGTTTCCCGCCACCGTGAAAAAAAAAAAAGCGCCGGGAAAGCCTCGGATTATCCAGCCAGCGAAGCAGCGCCGTTGAATGCCCGGTGGATTCGGAGGGCGCCCTTGCACTGAGGCTTGCGCCGAGGCTTGCCCCGAGGCTTGCACCGAGGCTTGCACCGAGGCTTGCACCGAGGCTTGCACCGAGGCTTGCACCGAGGCTTGCACCGAGGCTTGCCCCGAGGCTTGCACCGAGGCTTGCACCGAGGCTTGCACCGAGGCTTGCACCGAGGCTTGCACCGAGGCTTGCACCGAGGCTTGCACCGAGGCTTGCGCCGAGGCTTGCACCGAGGCTTGCACCGAGGCTTGCACCGAGGCTTGCACCGAGGCTTGCACCGAGGCTTGCACCGAGGCTTGCACCGAGGCTTGCACCGAGGCTTGCACCGAGGCTTGCGCCGAGGCTTGCACCGAGGCTTGCACTGAGGCTTGCACTGAGGCTTGCACCGAGGCTTGCACTGAGGCTTGCACCGAGGCCTGCACCGAGGCTTGCACCGAGGCTTTCGCTTTGGAGGTACGAATGGTCGCGCTCTGCGTCGTGGAACGGAGAGGGCTGCGTGCCAGAGAGAGACCGGCCGACCCGTTTCGGTGATCAACGCACGTATGCATATGGCGTGTTGCAAGATTGCCTGCTTAACTACTCCTCGGGCCTGGCCACCGCCACGGCCTCGGCCGCCCCGCCGCAGACCGACCGCACCTTTAGTACCCTCTGTACTGCCGGCGGGCGGGCAGCCCGAGCTGGCAGACGGCTAATGCCCGCAGACCTCATGACTATGAAGAGCACCTAAGGCCGCGCGCCCTTGGGCCTCTTCGCCCAGCCTCGCCCACGGCCTCGCAGACCTCATCGGTGTAATGGATTGGCCGCGGTAAGAAGCTTTTGATCTCGGCCCGGACGGCCGAGGCAGGGTGGGCCGAGTCCGAGGCCAGCCCCGGGGCAGCTCTCAACTCCATTATGGACTGCAGAAATTGAGAAATTTGCAATTTGGTTAGCGCGTGGCGTGCGCGTCCTGTGCGGACACCCGCGGCCGGCATCCGGCAAACACCGCGAACGGGAGAGAGAGATAGACAGGGAGATAATAGAATAGATCTATTAGCGTTAGGTAAAGGGACTTGTCCCGCTAAAACCCAGCCCACCCTCATAATTTTTACACATTTTTACAGCGAGTAGAAAACAAAATTTTTTATTAATTAACAAAAGTAGTGCAAAAACAGGAAAATAAACATTATTTACCTTAAGAAAGAGAAAGAGAGAGAGAGAGAGAGAGAGAGAGAGAGAGAGAGAGAGAGAGAGAGAGAGAGAGAGAGAGAGAGAGAGAGAGAGAGAGAGAGTTTAGTTTATAAATTGTTTTTAGAGAGAGAGAGAGAGAGAGAGAGAGAGAGAGAGAGAGAGAGAGAGAGAGAGAACGAACGACCGATAAAAGGGGACGGACGGAGAAAGGAAGGATGTAAAGGGAATGGCGTGCAGTGACCTGCGCCCCACCCCAACCCGCCGAGCGCCGCCGCTCAAGTTGAAACTCTTTCTTTTTACCGCTTCCTGGCCGTTCTGATGAGCCGGTATTACGGTGCGGTGATGGCGGGGCGGGGAGGGGCGGCCTTTTCAAAGCTGACTGCTCGCCGTGCGTCCCGCTGCTCCGCTGCTGCCCGGGACTGCGTTCGCGTTCCCGAACGACCCCATTTTTATTCTTTTTTTCCCCCCCGGTCCGGCCAAGGCAAGGGGAGCTTGCTCTCTGCCTTCCGCGCCATCCTTTTGCCGTACCAATCTAAGGACACCCGGCATGCCCGCTGGGCCCGCTGGACCGCGGCCAAAGCCCTCGCTAATGGGAGTGGAAGCGCAGCGCGGCGCAGCGAGTCAACCACCGATGAAATGCTTTCCAATGGCTGCGGCGCGCGTTCCTGCTGCAGCCGTGCACAGCACACTGTGCGCACACGTCCGCCAACATGCCATTCTTAATCGCCCGCAGACGTGCCTCGCTGCAGTTTGCCGGCCGGCCGGCCCGGCGGCGCGCGGGTCGAGTCGTTTTTAGGTGGTGTTAGGGCAGGCCCTGGCGGCGGCGGCGGGGCGAGGCACAGTGGGCCAGAAGACCGGCGCAGGCGGCCAAAACTCCAGACGCGTTGTGCGCTCCAGAGTCGCTAAATGGGACGCCCACCAACGTGATTCCTCGTTCGGAGAGCAATCCTTTGGTGGGGTCACCACACGTTCGGTTCGAGTCCCATTTAGCGACTCCAGAGCTCAAAACACGTCAAGAGTTTTGGCCGCCTGCGCCGGTCTTCTGGCCCACTGTGCGGCGGGGGCTACGCCTAGCTACGCCCGGGCGGGCGCTGCACCGGGGGCGGGTCAGTGGCGCTGCGGCTGACTAATGGCTGGCATGACGCTGGCAGGATGGATCCATTATGTTGTAGCATCGCACACAAAGCCTGATGAAGTGTCGGGGGCGGGGCGGGGCGGGGCGGGGCGGGGTGAGGCGGGGCGGGGCGACACAACGGGCTGCAGCACCCACATGTATCGACTGCAAGACCGCTGCATCCAGCTCGCCGCGCTGGCCGGCCTGGGCCCGGCTGCAGCCTGGCTGGCGATCTGTTAGTTGCCGCCCAATATGGCGCGCCCCAAGTGCCCCCAAGAATAATGCTCCACTGATGAAGTTGCCGGCTGGGGCGTGGCGTGGCGTGGGGGGGCGGGGCGGGGTGCCGGATGGGGTCCGTCGAACACAACTTGCAACACGCTCTGCTGGGGCTGGCGGGCTGTGCCCGGGGGGCTGCATGTGTCACGCTCGCCTCCGCTCCACCCGGCAGCAAGTTGTGATTGTGTGAGGCGGCGGTCCTGGCGGGGTGGCTCGGGGTCCATTTGGAGACAAGGGGTGCCGTGCCGGCGACCCGTGGCGCGTCGCCCTGCCGTTCCGCACAGTGTTCTCTGTCTCTCTCGCACCGCGCCGGGCCGCGCCGCCGCGAGAGCGGGAGAGACAGAGCCCTATTCGGCCCGCTGGCGGTGACCCACCTTGTGGAATGAGTGGCCGTGGAGTTGCGGCTGACCGCGTCGCGTTTGGCAGGGCCGACGGCGGAATCAGGTGGATGGGGCGGGCCGCGCCCGACGCCGGTTCGCCGCCGTCGGGACCGGGCGAGACGCAGAGAGGCACGCTTCGTTTTGTCTCGGACCGCTTTTTGCCGTCGCCGTGCCCAAGTCATCGGGGCGGAAGGCCAGGCGGCGCCAGTCCAGCCTGGCCCACTGTGCCCACTGTGCCCCGCGAGGCGCCTGGCCTGCCCACGGACACAATCCTGGGCGCTTGCCTTGCGGTGGAAGCTGCCGCTCTCGCCCCCACAGTGCGGCTCGCGGGCGACGAGGGTGGGGGTGTCTCTAACAAGTCTCGCTTAACAATCGAGAAAAGTATCGAAAATATCCGGTCGACGGGAAGTGACACTTCGATATCTCGTAGCAGAACCGCCCCGTCCGCTCCGGCACACGCGGACGCGCGGTCTTCGGTTTTTTTTTCCCCCTTCCTCATTTTGCTCGGCTGTTCCCGGCCGGGGCTTTCCCCCGCCCCCTCGCGCACCCCGTCATCTCGACGTGATTACCACCTCGGTGGACGCTAGATTGTCAATATGCCAATACTTGGCAGGCGGCGGCCTAGCCTGCTGGGGAGGGGAGTGGGAGGGGATCGTCTGCTCCGCCACCACCACCCTCCCTGGACCCTGCCCCGAAACTTTATACGGGAAACTAGCTCTCTGATTCAGGGCAGACGACGGAGACAACCGCGACTCGAAAAGTTGCGGCCCCGCGACGTGGCGGCGTGGCGTGGCGTGGCGCGGCGCACAGTGGGCCAGAAGACGGCGCAGGCGGCTGAAACTCTTGACACGTTGAGCTCCAGAGTCGACAAACAGGACTCGAACCGAACGTGTGACCCTACCGAAGGATTCCTCGTTCGGAGAGCAATCCATGGGTAGGGTCACACGTTCGGTTCGAGTAATTTAGTGACTCGGAAGCTCAAACCACGTCCGGGATTCAGAGCGCCTCCACCTGTCCTCTGGCCTACTGTGGGGCGGGCGGCTGCAGCCGCGCGCTGCACGAGATAAGCACGTTGGGGACTGTTCGGTCAGCGCTTTACGCGTGTTGCGGCCGTTCCGCTCGCCAGTCGTCAACCTCGCCTTTAATCCCTGCTTTACGGTTACGGGCTGTCAGATTTTAGTTATTTTGATTTTTACACCTTTTTCTGTATTCCAAGTTTCCAGTCTAATATTGTGTTCTCTCCGTTTTGTTGCAGGTACTGCTAGTGCTACTGGCACGGGTCACGGGTACTGGTGCTGGTATGGCTACTGGTTCAGGTACTGCTAACTCAAGTTTGGACCAAGTCTACGCTTCAAGGCCTGGACCACTAGGTCCACGTTGTAAAGCGTGGACTATATTTTGGTCTACGCTTGCAAGCGTAGGCCTGCATTTGATCCACAATATTATCATAACAAGCCTAATCAGATCAAAATAATGGATACGGAACTTGACCAGCTCATAAAGTATCTTAATATTGTTTAACTTTTTAAACTAAGCAAAACATACCAGCCAAATATTAGCAAATGATGCTGAACTGTCTGTATCCAATCAAGGACGGAGACGGCTGATGTCAATACGCATGAACCGATGGAATATTTTTGTCTATGAATGGCAGCCATCACTTAACTTTGTCCTAGAACTGCGCTCTTATTATTGGTCACAAAGTAAAGACTGAGGTAGCAATATAAATTTGGTTTTCAGGAAAAGAAACACTTACCGAAGTCCCATTCTTAATATCCAATGTGGAGACCAGGCCATTGTGAGGTTAGGCGGCCCAACTAAGTGGCGATATCTTCTAAGTTCTGAGGCGTGGCAAGAAACGTGACGCGCTGTCCCGTCCCCTCCGTTCAATTTTCCTCATGATTTCACTGTCTTGGAGCTCTCGAATTTATGGGGAACACTCGAAAAATGGCATCAACGAGCCAAGAGAAGCACACTTGAAACCAAACCAACAAAAACAAAAGCATTCGATACTGCCAACATAGGAAAACAAGAAAATAACCCAACCTTTTGATTTTACCACCTAAATTCTCCAAATGATAATTTCCGCGTCTGTTTATTATTACCATGAATCGAAACTGAATAATGATGCTAAGACTTTAGAGTTTACATATTTTCTTGTTTTCTTTTGTTGGCAGCCATGACTAATTATATTTTTGTTGCGTCGAAAATTGTGCTTGTGTGTGCTTCTTGGCTCGTTGGTGCCGTGTTTTTTTAACCGTTCCGCACAAATTTGAGAGCTCCAAGACAGTGAAATCATGAATAAGTTTTATGGATTGGGCCGTGACAGTGCATCTTGTATGTTGCCATGCCTCAGAACTCTGAAAATCTCCACCTACTTGGGCCGTTTAACCTCACCATGGTTTGGTCTCCACATTGGATATTTAGAACGGGACTTCAGTAAGTGCATCTTTCCTTGGAGGTCAACTTTATATTGCTACCTCAGAGTCTACTGTGTGACCAATAATAAAAGTGCAGTTCTAGGACAAAATTTAGTGATGACTGTTATTCGTTTTCAAAAGTATTCTGCCTGATCATGCGCATTGACATCAGCGGTCTTCCTCCTTGGTTGGATATAGACTGCTCAGCATCATTCACTATTATTAGACAGGCATGTGTTGCTTATTTAAACGAGTAAAACAATATTTTGATACTTCATAAGCCAGATACTTTACAACCAAAATATGTTCCACGCTTTAAAATGTGGATCTAACTGGTGCGTGCAGTGAACCGTAAACTTAGTCCACACGTTGGATTAGCTGTGTTCTGGCCCACTGTGGGACCCCAACGCGCCCGGCACGGACGGCCCGGCGTGGATTATAGCAAGGGGCGGAAAGAAATTGATGCTGGTGGGGAAAAATCAAGTGATGGCTGTTTTTTTTTGTTTTTTTTTTTGGTTGTTTGGTTTTTTTTTTTGCAGAGTATGCGTGTGGCAGCGGGACGAACGGGGTTTCAATTATATATATTTGATGTGTGGCGGCTGAACGGCCGTGTCGCTGTCCGTTCCAGTTGATTTGTTCCTTGTGTTTTTTATTTTCTTTTTTTGTGTGTTGTTTTGCGTTTTGTGGTGTTGTTGTTTTTTTGTTTGTTTTTTTTTCGGCCTGCTGACCGCTGGAGGGAACGCGCCTAACGCGCCACCTGCTGCTGCATTTGTCGATTCTTTAAGCCCCTGCACCAGTTTACGGATCAGTAAAGCGACGCGAGGCATGCGCGCCTTTGAAGTATTAAGCCGGAGGGAAAATACGGTTGGAAGTATATTTTGGTGCAGTGAGGTTATCAGGGCCGGAGCGTTTCGTCCCTGTGCCTCGGGGATTAACGCTCCCATCTCACTGGGAGAGCGGTTTGGGATGAGCGCCGGGGGAGGGAGGGGTGAGTGGAACAGAGAGAGAGAGAGAGAGAGAGAGAGAGAGAGAGAGAGAGAGAGAGAGAGAGAGAGAGAGAGAGAGAGAGAGAGAGAGAGAGAGAGAGAGAGAGAGAGAGAGAGAGAGAGAGAGAGAGAGAGAGAGAGCCGCACCGCATCGGGCTTCATTTCGGGCCGTATTGATGGGCGGGCTTCGCTTTGCACTCGTGGTTTGGACGCGCCTCTTCCTGCCTCCGTTCGCTCCGCGCTCCGCCTGCGCCTCCCCAAGGCCGTGGCGGTGCCGAGCCGCAGCCCCGGGAAATAGACACCTCGCCGCCGTCCCGGCCAAATAATCCGCCGTGAATGGGAGCAAGTCGAGTCGTCGTCACCATCTTGGTCGCTGTGATTTGGACGCGTCGCTGGGCTGGCTGCTGGCTGGCAGGCTGCCTGACTGCCTGACTGGGCCCCGTGGCCCGGAGGCACCCGGAGGGGGAAAACGGATTGCCGAGAGGAAACCGCAGCAGCCGCGCGGCTGGGGAACGCTGAGGACGCTTGCGCTCCTTACGCCTACACTATGCCGCCTCGCAGCGTCTGCGGGGCCAGTAAAAATCGCCGCGGGTTCAAATACTAACTCCCCTTTTTTTCTTCTTCTTCGCCTTTTGTTGATTTGGAGTCCCACTGCATGGTGGGTTCTGCGATCGATTCCCACTGTAGCTGGCGCGCTGCTGTCGCGCTGCGGAGGCGGTGGGGCTCATCGTGACGTGAGTAAGGGTCCCCGAGGTGATGCAGAAAGGCAGCAGCGGGGACTGTTGGGTGGGCGAGACTGCGCTGTGCTAACAAGGTGACAGGCTGCAGCGGGACGTGCCGGGGCCCCCTCCCTTCACCCCGTCCTGCAGGACGACCGGGGCCAGCACAGTGGGCCAGCACAGTGGGCCAGCACAGTGGGCCAGCACAGTGGGCCAGCACAGTGGGCCAGCACAGTGGGCCAGCACAGTGGGCCAGGCCGGCTGTGCGTCGCGGTGACGTCCGCGGCCCCAATCGCACAGCACGTGCTGCCCCTATCACTCGTGGCAGTGGCGGCACGTCCATGCCGATTTATGCTCTGTGCCGATAACGGTGACCCGGGCGGGGTGTGACACAGTGGGCCAGAGGACCGGCGCAGGCGGCCGAAACTCTAGAAGCGTTTTGAGCTAGTCACTAAATGGGACTCGAACCGAGCGCAGGACCCCACGAATGGCTCCTCGTTCGGAGAGCAATCCGGTTACACGTTCGATTCGGATCCCATTTAGCGACTTAAGAGCTCAAAACGCGTTCGGGATTTTGACTGCCTTCACCGAGCTTCTGGCCCACTGTGCAAGCGGGACGGGGTGGGGCGGCGATCCGTGCGCACCTTGCGGGGCGGGACGGGGCGGCGATCCGGGCGCACCTTGCGGGGCGGGGTGGGGTGGGGCGGGGTGGTGATCCGGGCGTACCTTGCGGGGCGGGGTGGGGTGGGGCGGGGTAGGGTGGCGATCCGGGCGTACCTTGCGGGGTGCGGTGGGGCGGGGTAGGGTGGCGATCCGGGCGTACCTTTCGGGGCGGGGCGGGGTGGCGATCCGGGCGTCCCTGCGGGGCACTGCAGAGCAGCCCGTTTAGATTGCGAGCAGCTTGTCGCAGCGACGGCGTCGTGTTGTTCGGCAGCGATTCGGCGCGGCCGTGCTCGCGCGCGCGTTTTTCGCCGTTTCTTTTTTTATTGATTCCTGTGACGTGTGTCTCATCAGGGTAAATAAATAGAGGCGGTCCGCCTGTTGGCGCCGCGCTACCTCACCGGCAGTTCGTTTGCCAAAGCAATGACGCGGCGTGTTGACTCTTTATGTGTTTGTTTCCGCTTTCACGGCCTCTGGAGCCACTTTTTGGCACGCGGGCGACGGACTGGATTTGGCGCGTTTCGTCGCTGCGTGTCTTTGGCAATCGGAGAGGGCGACGAGGGCGCGGTTCGGAATCGCCGTGCTGTTGTGCCGGGGTGCGCGCTTCTTGTTTCCACACTCTAAAATGTTTTACGGTGCACCCAGAAAAATGATTTCTTAAATCAAGTAAAATTAACTTGATGCAAGCAATTTTTTGCATTATTTTGCCTAAGTAAAGTTGTGCTTTGAGTTGAGAAGGAATATTCTTGATATGGTTCGATTTGAATGAATGCAAAGCCTATTAGTATTGATCTGACACTCAGTTTCGCTTGATTCAAGAATTATTAATCAAGAAAAATATTTTACTTGATTCAAGAAATCATTTTTCTGAGTGTGAAAGGCTGGTGCCACCATAACACGAAAGAGATTCGAAACACCCGTAAGTTACATTGAATTTTCAGCGATCAGTTACGGAATAAGCCGCACCACCATAATGTAGAGAATTTAGAATTTTCATGGGAAGACTTTTACAGTGCGGAGTCCTCGGCAATACATCGCTGGCTGGCTCGGAGACTCGACGCCGACGTCCCACTGTGCCGTGACTCATCCCAGCCTATCATCCTGACGAGGATGACGTGGGGCGGGCAGGCCATGGCCAGGCCATGGCCAGGCCAGGGTCGGGGAAGTTTTGGAGTTTGGAATATAGAGGGATAGAAAGGGAGTCGTCTCATTAAGGGGTACAAGGGCGAGCTTCGGAAAACAAAGTCCCCGCCCGAAATGAGAAGGAACTCTGACTCGGGGCGAAAAGGGGGGGGGGGGCGCTCCCGGGGTGCACTGTCATGAAGGCGGCCGTGGAGGTGACGGCAGCGAGGGCCCCACGCCACTGACAGGCAGAAAGGGCGCGCTGTGGTTAACAAGTTTTCTAGTGGCGCGGCCGCGCGCCGCGTGGTCGCCACTGACACATTAATTTGATAAGAAATGGTGGACAGAATGACAGCCGCGGCGCCGTGGCGTGGCCCAGTGCGGCGCGGCCTAGTGTCCCGGTGGCGACTCTGGGCGAAAAGAAAAAGAAAGGGTGCGCGAGCGCTGGGGGAAAAAAATGGAACGAGATTTTAATCTCATTGGCTTTTGTCTGAGTGCGCACGGCTCGGCGGGGGGGGAAGGGGTGAGAACATGGGGCCGTGCCGTGGCCGTGCGTGAGGCCGGAGTGATTAGTGGACGCCCCTGAGATGTATTGCCGGGATTTCTCAGCGTCGCTGACCCTTCGCACCCCTCGCCAGCCCCGCCGGCCCCGCCAGGTCTGCCACCCACAGGCCTGCCCCCTCAACGGCGGATCCAAAAGCGAGGGCTTGCCAGCGCCACAGCGCTTCTCTTTCATGTTCTTTCCACTTAGCTCCGCTCCAGCCCTATCTTCTCCAGTCCTCCTCTGCTCCTCCGCTGCCGTCTCCAGCCCTCCCAACCCTTCCAGCGGGCCTGGCTCCTCTAGCTTCGCTCGCCGGCCCGCTCCACTCGGCCAGGCCCTTCTCCAGGGAGATTCTCCCGGCCCTATCAATGCCGTCCTTCAGCACCTGTCGTGTCGGCTCATCCTTAGCTCGGCCTTGTCTCGACCTTGGCTCGGCCTTAGCACGGCCTTAGCACGGCCTTGGCTCGGCCTTGGCTCGGCCTTGGCTCGGCCTTGGCTCGGCCTTGGCTCGACCTTGGCTCGACCTTAGCACGGCCTTGGCACGGCCTTGGCTCGGCCTTGGCTCGGCCTTGGCTCGGCCTTGGCTCGGCCTTGGCTCGGCCTTGGCTCGGCCTTGGCTCGGCCTTGGCTCGGCCTTGGCTCGGCCTTGGCTCGGCCTTGGCTCGGCCTTGGCTCGGCCTTGGCTCGGCCTTGGCTCGGCCTTGGCTCGGCCTTGGCTCGGCCTTGCCCTAACAGAAGTGGAAGTTCCACAATGGTCCCTATTAGATACCATTTTTATCCCTGGGACAAATTAGGGAGTTCGAGACAAATCCGATATCCCAAAGAAGTCCCTTCCATACTGAGATCCCTCTGAAGTTCTAAAGGAGTATGAAGTCCCTCCGAGATCCCAACAGCAGTTGCTCTGCATTTGGGTAATCTCTAAATACATCAAGCATGTATCAGAACATTTAACGCAATGCACCATTGGGTTGTGCAGGGTGAGTCACTTTGATGACGCTGGACAGTTACTT
The DNA here is from genome assembly GCA_030522485.1 of Stenchaetothrips biformis. NCBI lineage: Eukaryota > Metazoa > Arthropoda > Insecta > Thysanoptera > Thripidae > Stenchaetothrips > Stenchaetothrips biformis. Next base: position 2,541,376 of record CM060091.1, on the reverse strand, counting down.
TACGTGCGGTGTACCTATTGATTAATCGTCTTTTATGAACAGTCACCACTGCTAACGAAAAATATCCACTACGCAAGCAGGAAGGTCATCGTAAACTTCAATTGACTGGAAATTCGATTGACTTGAAGTTATTAATCCGAGGAGAAAATGCTTAGCGCCATCGTGCTCAGCGACCGTCAAAACCCCCGAGAGCGAATTGCCACCTCGCCAGGATGTAACGCTTAGCCTTTTGCACTGGCAACATTCAGGCAGGCAGATACAGGAGGGTGCGCTTGACCTCTGTCACCACGAAGCGCCGGTAGCGCAGTGGATAAGGCGTGTGGGCAATACTCTACAGGAGTCAAGTTCGCCTCTCGCTGAATGTCCCTTTTTTGCGCCAGAGAAGGACTTCGGAGGGATCTCAGGAGGACCTGTAAGGGAGTTGAGATCCCTCTTTTCTTGAAATCCCAAGTCCCCCAGATGACCCCTTTTGGGACCTGCAAGGACTTTGGCCTTCGGGCCTTAAATGGTATTTGGCCTTTGGACCCATTCTGGTACTTCGATTTTGGTTAGGGTGGCTCGGCCTTGGCTCGGCCTTGGCTCGGCCTCGGCTCGGCCTCGGCTCGGCCTTGGCTCGGCCTTGGCTCGGCCTTGGCTCGGCCTTGGCTCGGCCTTGGCACGGCTTTGGCTCGGCCTTGGCTCGGCCTTAGGCTCGGCCTTGGCTATGCCTTGGCTATGCCTTGGCCTGGCCTTGTCTCGGCCTCGGCTCGGCCTTGGCTCGGCCTCAGACGCGCGGATGCCGTGACCCATGCCGTGCTGACAGTGACGGGCGTGGCGGGGCGTGCGCGACACGGACAGTGCGTCGGAATAATTGGCAGTTAGCTCGGCCACGCAGAAGGCCGGGGGAAGGTCAAACGGAGCGTCCGAGTGGCTTGTGGCCACGCTGCCGCCGCCGCCGGCCTCCGGCCTGACCATGTTGACGACGCAGCGGAGCCGCTTCACGCCCGCACGCACTCCGACGCCTCGGCGCTCACATCGGCCATTGTTGGCGGTCGCTTCTCGGATAGGCCTTTTTTGCGGAGAGACACGCCCACCCACTCGCACCCCCGCTCCGACTGCCTCCATTATTTTTGACGTCTGGATGATCCCGGAAGCCGCGGAATGATTCCAGCGTCCGGAAGCCGCGCCGCCGCGGAACCCTTCTTCCCCGCTGCCTTTGAGGGGCAGAGCGGCCCGGCCTCTTGAACCATCATCTCCCTGCAGCAAATTCGATTCCAGGACGCGGGCGCGCGTGTGCCGAGCGTGTGCCGTGCCGCACAGTGGGCCGGAAGACCGACCCAGGCGGTCAAAACTCGGAACGCCTTCTGAGCTCCAGAGTCGCCAAATGGGACTCGAACCGAGGGGGCTACCGCTAAGTATGTATGAGGACACAAGATTTCTTATGGAAATAGATTTCGTCGTATTTCGCAAGATTTCGACCGATTTCACGCCCAAAATTTGCTTGGTTTTTGCCTATTTTGGGAGAAGATTTCCGATTTTCAGAGATTTCTGGCGCTCAAGAGGACACATGGTTTCTTGAGTGGTTGCCCCCTCGACTCGAACCGAACGTGTGACCCCGCCAATGGATTGCTCTCCGGATGAGGAATCTATTACTGGGGTCACGCGTTCGGTTCGAGTCATGTTTGGTGACTCTGCAGGTGGGTCTTCTGGCCCACTGTGCGTCGGGCCGCCGTGCCGCCCGCGGCGCACCGTGGCGCGCGCTCACTGATAAGCTGGTCGAACATCCATTGCCCCCCGCGGGGCCCGTCCCCCCTCCCGGCATGATTGAACGGGGCGTCCGATAACGCGTGGGGCTAGCTCGGCTCACGTGACCGAACGGAGAAGAAAACAGCAGCCGGGTAATTTATGGTGCGCCCCGCCCTGCCCCGCCCCGCCCCGCCTGCACTGGTGACAGTGCTGTGACGGCGCGCTGCACGTCACCATCAGGGATAAAATACGACAATGTTTGAGCGAACGCTTGGGGTCCGTCGCTCGGGAGACGTGTCCATAAAACGTGGCCGGACGGCAGTCAGTGCCCGTACGGTCCTCTGCGCACCAGGAAGTAGAGATAGGAAAATTATGCTTTTAGAAACGCCCAATTATGCCCTAAAATCCTAGCCAATTATGCTCTATTTATGCGGTCAAAATGGTTCAATTATGCGCCTGTTATGCTGTGTTTTGGGCCAAATTATGCGTTTTTATGCTTTTTTGTCAAAAATTTGGGCAAAATGCAAAAAAAAGGTTAAAAGTGGTTTCAACCATTCTCAAAAAAATATTTTGGTTGTATTTTCACCTAACACACGTCATACGCCCACAACCACAACAAACGCCTGGCTCAACGCCCCACGCCTCCTTTCCTCCCGAAGTAGTCCCGCGTAGCATTCCGACGCGGCGCTTACCGCGGAGTCGCACCAAATTCAAAACCAAGTCTCTTTCAGTGAGTTTTATACTAAAACAACAACATTTAAAGAGGGTGTACGCCCGCTGTGACTGAAATTTGGCTCAATTATGCCCTGATTATGCGTTTTAGGCATTATGCTGCGTTTTTCGTAAATTATGCTTTATTATGCTTTGTATTTTCGGAATGGGGAGAGTAAGGGGTTACCAAAAATGTTGTTCCCGTTTCTGTAACATCCTTTTTAGGAAATTATGCTATTATGCGAAAGCATAATCTTCCTATCTCTACCAGGAAGAGCACTGCACTCGCCCGTCTGTCTGTCTGTCCGTCCGTCCGTCCGTCTGTCTGTCTGTCTGTCTGTCTGTCTGTCTGTCTGTCTGTCTGTCTGTCTCAGTGTGTCCGCGTGTTGTTTTTCAACGCGTCGCCGTGGGTCGACGAGATCACTGCTACGTGATTAGCGCGCTTCGTGAGGTCGGGGCGCGCTGCCGCGCTGCCCGCTCTGCTCGGAGCCGCGTTTGCATAGAGAGTGGCGCGAGGACCAATCGCCATAGCGCGGCGCCGGCGACGACGACGCTCGCGTCTGGCTGGAGCGAGGATGCATACAAATGGATCCATGCTGGACGCCGGCGGGGCTGGGGGCTGGCTGGCTAGCTGGCGGCGTGGCTGGCTGGCTGGCTAGCTGGCGGCGTGGCTGGCTGGCTGGCTGGCGGCGTGGCTGGCTGTCTGTCTGTCTGGCCGCGTGGCTGGCTGCCTGGCTGGCTGGCTGGCTGGCTAGCTGGCGGCGTGGCTGGCTGGCTGGCGGCGTGGCTGGCCTCGTTGCGCTTTGAGATGGTCGGGTCAAGCTTCCGGCCCGTCTTTGTTCGCTCCTACCCCCACGCCCACCCTTCACCCCCCACCCTCAGCTCATAGCCCCAGCTTGTCCGGTCCATACTTCAAAAGACGGCGGGAGGTCGATGGAATATTTTCCAACCTTTTTCTTGGTGTTTTGCCCCCTTTTGTGTTCTTAAAAGGCTGTCGGCGGCGCATGCTGGGCTTGGCTGGGGGCCCCCTTTCCTTTGTGTCACTTTCACTGCACCAAAAGGATGCAAATGAGTCGTTTTTCCAATGCAGTTGGCCCGCGTGTCTCGTTAGTTACGAGGAGAATTGATTACTACTTTTTGTTTCCACTCATAGCAGTTTGTGACGTGCTAATGATTTGGAAGCGAGTTACATTACATAGAAAGGCCTCGAGGCCGATGAGGCCGTTTCTCTCAGTTTTCTCACAGCTTCGGCCGCTCCCACACAACTCTTTTTTTTTTTGTGCGGAAAGTATGAACAGCGCCGATCGGAGGGCCGCACCGTTTGGAGCTAGAAGCCCGCAGACTGATTCCGAAGAGAGACGCTCTGTCTCTGTCCCACTGTGTGGGGCGGAGCAGCGAAGCCTCGGACCCCCGCTCGGCGCCGCTCGGCCCCGCTCGGCCCCGCTCGGCCCCGCTCGGCCGGCCCGCGCGCTGAATGGGGAGCGAGTTGCGGTGGAGCGCCGTAATTGGGCCCTCTTACTGCAGGAGTAGTTCTCAACTCGAAAAGAACCGTTCGTGGCCGCGGCGCTGGGCTACTCACCGTGGGCCAGAAGACCGGCGCTGGCGTTTGGCCAAAATTCTACACGTGTTTTGAGATCCAGAGTCGCTGAATAGGACTCAAACCGAACGTGTGACCGCACCGCGGATTCCTCGCTCGGAGAGAGATTCATTGAGAGACTCTGTGAGCTCGAAAGGTCAAAAGGATTTTGACCGCCACAGCCGGTCTTCTGGTCCACTGTGCTGCTGCTGGTCTGGCACTCGGTGGGCGTGCTGGGGCGTGCTGGGGCGGGCTGGCTGGCTACTGTTGCCGGGGGACGGTAGTGTGCTCCTCCCTCCGGCGTTTGTAAAAACAGGGGCCAGTTATCAGCCCTGTGGGCCTGGCCGGGCTGGCCGGGCTGGCCGGGCTGGCCTAGTGCGGCCATGATGGGTGGGCCCGCTGGGTGCCGTGGCCGGCGCCGCGCTGCTCCGCAGACTGATGCCGAGAGTCGTTTTTGTCTCGCCGTCTCTCTCCCGCCTACATAGGACGCCTCACTTGTACGAGAGAGAGCGATGAATGCGACTCTCGGAAAGTCTGCTGCTGTAGCTGGCTAGAGTCCCGGGTCCACTACCGCCGCCGCCCAGTGGACCAGAAGACCGGCGCAGGTGGCCAAAACTCCGGTCGCATTTTGAGCTCCAGAGTCGCTAAAACTACACGTGTGACTCCTCCAATGGATCCCACCTTCGGAGAGCAATGCATTAGTTGGGCCACACGTTCGCTTCGCGGCTTCTGGAGCTCAAAACCCGTCGGGGGGTTTTGACCGCCTCCACCGGTCCTCTGGCCCACTGTGCGCCGCCACCGCGGGCCGCAGCAGCGTCAGCAATTCCGTCAGTAGCCGCTAATGATCGGCGGGATTCGGTCAGGTCGGCGAAAACGCGCGCGCTGCGGCGGGGGGGTGGCGTTTGCGACGGCGTTTGCGAAATCGGGCATCGCGCGCTCCCGCGGCGCTGACGCCGCACAAACAGCGAAGCGGGCGGGACCGAGGCCGGCAGCACCACCAGATGGGACGGCGCCCGCAGACGGCCGAGACCGTCCCGCCGCGTCCTGGCCACGGCCTCGGCCGGACAAACAAAGCGCGGCCAATCAGCGGCCGAGGCCCTCGGCGGGGCCGTGTCGGGGCCGTGCCGGGGCCGTGCCATGCCGGGGTCCAGCGAGCAGCAGCTGTTTTGCTACCCTAAACCCCTTTGGCCCTTTGCTTTTCTTATCCGCCGCCCCCGGGGCCTCTGCTACGTGCCCTTGTTTGCGTCAAGTTGGACAACGGCCGGCTGCGCGCCGCTGTGGGCCGCTGTGGGTAGGGACGGGCGATTTTGCGATTAATCGCAGGTGCGATGCGATTTTTTCAAAAAATCGCGGTGCGATTTCGGTTTTTGAACCTCGGCGATTAATCGCAAAATCGCAAAAAATCGCACAATCGCAAAAATCGCACCGCGCACTGCACCGAACGAGGATGGCGCGTGTTCTCGGTAGTATTTAAGTTTCGTTGCGTTTTTTGTAATTTTTGCGATTTTGCGATATGCGATTTTGCGATTTTTAGCGATTTTGCGATTTTTGCGATTTTTTGCGATTTTTGCGATTTTGCGATTAATCGCATGAGATCGCGATATGTGAGAAATCGCAATCGCGATACTGAAATTTGGAAATCGCCCGTCCCTAGCTGTGGGCCGCAGTGCGCGCTCAGGTCGTTGAGGGCTGGCGGCGCGCTGCGTGTATGAGGGAGAATAATGGAGTACTACGTGCGTTTCTTTTTTTAAGGAGCGAGGGCGAGCCGAGCGAGCGGCCGATCGGCAGCCTGTTAGCCTGAAAAAAAAAACACACAAACACACACACACACAGAGAGAGAGAGAGAGAGAGAGAGAGAGAGAGAGAGAGAGAGAGAGAGAGACTGACAGAGAGGGGCGCGTGTGTGTGTGTGTGTGAAGGTCGGCACGTGACCCCGCGCTGCTTATACTATCGGCTCACCCGACAGCACACCATGAGGTGGGCGTAGGAGCGGATGACGTCATGGCCTGGGGAGTTGATGTGTTCTCCTCGCCGTTCCCACCGGGAATCTCGGCAGTGTGCCGCACGGCAAGGTAGCGCCCCTCGCGACGCTGGGACGGGTGGAGGGGGGGGGGAGGGGAGAGAGCGCGCGTTCGGTCTGTATCCGAGTTGGCGCGCGCGGGCCGCCCTGGGCGCGCCGCCCCCGGGAAGGTTGATGCATTGAGGGAATCGCGACAAGCGGCAGTCGCTGTCCCGGGAGACGTAGATGGCGCATCTAGATGTGTGTTACAGGGAGCAAGGACTCCCTTTGTGAACCGCGGCGAACCCTCGCGGGCGAACTGGCGCCGCCCCGCCCCGCCGGCTACGGCCATGTCTTATCACTTGCGGGCGAAACTCTGTTTTCACTATCCTGGCAGGCACCATGGCCTCACTACTCGCCAAACTAGAACTACTTCACACACGCCAACACTCACGCACGCCTCGCTGTGTGTGTGGCCTGTCGCGCGCGGCTGAGTGATTGGGAATGCTGCTGTGCTGGCTGTGCTCGCCCATTGTCACGAGCACACGCCGCGCTACTTCGAATGCCATCCATGGAGTGCTCCACGCGCAGGCAAAGAATGGACCATTGCAAATGAGATCGATCGATCGATTGATCGATCAATCGACGGTTAGCAAGACACGACTCAAAATGATCAATATTTTGGGCTTCATCCGCGGGGCCTCTTGGAAAGAAAAAACGATCCGCCAACGATCCGCAGGGCCTCTTGGAAAGAAAAAACGATCCGCCAACGATCCATGGGGCATCTTGGAAAGCCTAACTTTAGCAGGTGGTCTTTGGCTGCATTCCTTGGTGATTACCACGCGAATCAGCCTCAGGGCCTCGACCAAGCGCTCTCTCTGATTGCTGGCTGCTCCAACGCCCCCCCCTCTCTCTCTCTCTCTCTCTCTCTCTCTCTCTCTCTCTCTCTCTCTCTCTCTCTCTCTCTCTCTCTCTCTTCCCCTTACCAACAACTCCGACGCGTTTGCAGACAGATAGACGACACGTCCTAGTGCCCGGCGAGCATAGCCGCGCCGCGGGCTTGCCTACCCCGCCGACCGCATAGGCGCTCCCGGCGGCGGGGATAGGATAGGCGAAATCGGTGTGTGTGTGTGTGTGTGTGTGTGTGTGTGTGTGTGTGTGTGTGTGTGTGTGTGTGTGTGTGTGTGTTGTCACAGTTTGACGTGAAACCCGAACGGGGTGGCTGCCTGCTGCCTCCCCCTCCCCTCCCTCCCAGCCGCTCCGGCCGCGCGACAAACACGTTGACGTCACCGTTGTGTTTATCGATGGAACAAGGAAGGCCGAAGGCGGGACGTATTAAATCAAGATGAGTGCCAAAACGAGCGTCGCGGCCATTGGGGCATGGGGCCATTCAGGCGGCGCAGCAACATTCCGTATTCCGGCTTGATTTTGCCTCGCGCGCCTCGCTGCTGCCGCCGCCGCCGCTGGTCGCGTTGGAACGGTCGCTCCGTCGCCCTGTCTCTCTCGCACTCGTGGGGCGTTCCGTAGGGGCGCGAGAGAGAGAAGGGAGCAGCTCGCACAGACCGCCTTCCTGCAAATAATAAGCGGCGGCGTTCCTCCAGCGCCACAATTTGGCTGTGAATACGTAGGCTGATTGCGCGCTCGCAGGGGAGGGAGGCGGGGGCCCCTATTTTTTCCCGCCGCTTGCTCCGCGCGCAGTAAAATATTGCATTCGCGGGGGAAACGTCGTCGTGCATCGTGTTATTTCGCCTCGTTTCGCAAGGCAGCGCGCCTTTGTTTAGCGGCCGCCAGGGCGTGGCGGCCCAGGCGTGCACGATATAACGCCGTGCCCGCCCCGCCCCGCCCCACCCCGCCGCACCCCGTCCCGGCGCGCGCGGTTCCAGTTAATACTATTAATCTGCTTCGGGCCGGCCTGTTCCCTTTGACCCTCTGGCCCTAGGGTGGGGCGGGCCGGGGGGCGACCGCATGTCACTAACTCCCGCAGTTCGCCATCAAACACGCTCACAGTCGCGGGGCGGGGCGGCGTGGGGTGGTGGCGCATACCGACGCGGTCAAAGGGGGCTCATTTGGGGCTGCAGTCGCCTGGGCCGAGAATTCAAACCGGCCAAGGGCGCGGAAGCAGGGAGAGCGCGGGGCCCACGGCGAGTCGAGGGGCCTCTCGTGCGATGTGGCGACGCGGCGACGCGCGTTGGTGGAGTTTGCTGGCCGGCCTGCTTGTTCGCCCGGAACGGGCAAGTCGCCCTGCTGCTCCGGCGCGGCAGCGTCAGCGCGTCAGCCCCCACCCCTTTTCTCCTTTCCCGCTGGAGAAAAGAGTTTCTTCTCCAGGAACGAACGGATGCGTCGCGCTGCCAACTGGAGCGTCCCCCTACCTAAGCCGCTCGTATTTTCTCTCCATCAGTCAGTCCCCCGTCCGCCCTCCTCCCCCCCCCCCGTACGCCCTCCTCCCCCCCCCCCGTCCGCCCTCCTCCCCCCCCCCGTACGCCCTTCTCCCCCCCCCTCCCCGTTCGGCCGATCGGTCCGGCGGGCGGATGGCCAGGGCCAGCAGTGCGCGGCCAGCCCGCCGTCCCGCCGAGGCAGCGTGTAACGACAAACTGGCAGAGGGGACAAGCCCAGCACACGTGTAGGGCGCGCGCTAGTGTGTGTGTGTTTGTGTTTGTGTGTGTGTGTGTGTGTGTGTGTGTGTGTGGGTGTGGGTGTGGGTGTGTCGCTCGGGCGACTGCGGCAGTACATCCGCAAGGGGGCAGCGCGCGCTGACAGGGCAGCGGCCGTTAACACTATGCTAATACCGCGCAATGCGGATTGGCCAATCAGTGACGCAAAGGGCCTTTCAGGAGCCTTTCCGATCTGTGCGCGCGCGATTTTTTGTGTGTGTGTGTGTGTGTGTGTGTGTGTGTGTGTGTGTGGACGTGTGTGCATTGGTGTGTGTAAAGTGGGTGGGTATGGCAGCCTGACACACGCACTGGGGACGCGAAGGTGACGGCCTCCTTTGCGTCGTGCGCGCGCGCGTTGGAAAATCCCGCGCCGCTCGGCGTCGCGCACACACTCACTACCACTGCGTGGCCGGCGGCGGCGCGGCGCGCTACTGCCATTTGTCAGGGCCGAGTTTCCGCTGGATTTCGCGTGCACGTCGCCCGCGGTCGCCCTCCCCCCCCCCCCCCCCAAACTCCCTCCCCCCCCCCCACATGTAAATGTAGCGTGCCAACAGCCTTAGCTCGGCTCCGCAACTTTTCGAGAGCTCCCCTGCTCGAGATCACAGCTTATGATATACGTCCGCGAGTGATGCGCCGTGGAGCCGCGCCGAGGCCGCCGCCGCCAGCGAAGAGGGGGACCATGGGGGACTGGGGCGAGACGAGTTTGCGGTGCCGACCCCCCCCCCCCCCCCCCCCCTCCGGCATCAAAGCTGGATTTGCATCCCCAAGAGAAAGGAAAGTAGCTGCTGGAAGGGAGCCCGCTCCAGGTCAGGCCGCTGTAATGCCAAATGGTCAGCGCTCGGCGCATGGCGCGGCCTGGAGTGGTCTGGAGCCTCGGCCGCTTAGTTGGGGAGGTGGGTCAAAATCCCGGACGGGGTTTCGAGCTCCAGAGTTGCTGAGTGGGACTCGAACAGAACGTGTGACCCCACCGATGGATTGCTCGCCGAACGAGGAGTCCATTGGTGTGGTCACACGTTCGGTTCGAGTGCCCATCTGGAGCTCAAAACGCGTCAAGAGTTTTGGCCGCCTGCCTTTGCCGGTGGCCTGGCCCTCTGTGGGCCCGAGCCTGGGCTGAAGCCGCTCGCACTGGATCGCGTCGCTCGCTCGCGTCGCTGGGAGTTCATCGCCGTTTTATTGCGCACTGCGAGCGCGACGCCTTATCTGTGCACAGTTCGCTACGGCCCGCGCGTATTTAGCGCACTGTCCGTCTGTCTGTCTGTCTGTCTGTCTGTCTGTCTGTCTGCCTGTCTGTCTGTCTGTCTGTCTGTCTGTCTGTCTGTCGTCCGTCTGACTGTCCGTCCGTCCATCCGTCGTGACCCACATATCGCGTGCGGTGCCGTGTAGCGCACCAAGACTCGGAGATGAGTGAAGATCCCCCCCCCCCTTCTACCTCCCCTTCGCCGGGCCGTGGGGACGGGGTGCGCTTATTTAGTTAGTCAATTGCATAATCTGACTCGTCATCAGGCGGTGCGGCTCGGCTCGGCGGAGGGGTCGCGGCGCTATGCGAATCGCAAAACCACTCTGATGAATTTAGTTGTGTGAAACTTCCAATATCATAAGTTTTGCGTGGACGTCGCAGCGTGGCGCCCCGTTTGAGCATGGAAATAAGTCAATGCTTCGTAGTTTTTTTTTGTTTCTTTTCGCGCCTGTTTTAATTATTTTTTTTATTTTTTTTGTGGATTTTTGACGCTTTTTCGCGGTGAGGGAAGTAACGGGTAGTGACATCCCACCTCAATGGCGGCTGCTGCAGGGTGGGGTTGGGGGCCTGGAAGAAAAGAAGCAGACCCCCCCTGCTGCTTGTCTGGCTCCATGACTTCATCGGCGCGGCCTGACGTCACGGCTAGGTGCGGGCGCGGAGAAAAGAAGGGGAGGGGGGCAGTGAACCGGAGGATCATCTCTCATTACCCCGCGCCTCTCGTCCCTTCCCCGCCGCCGCCTGCAGGCCGCTCCGAGGAGGCTGCGCGCCGCTACGCTGGTCCCGGACGGACGGCCCCTGACAAGCCAAGCGGACTTTTATTATTTTTATTATTTATATTTGTATTTCCCCGGACCGGCCAGCGTCCCGTTTCGACGGAGTCGGATTAGGGCGGCGAATCACGTCGCCTCCCTCCGGAATAAACATCCGCCCGCCGCCGCCACGGCCTCCTCGACGGCCTCCTCGACGACGGCGTCCTGCACTGTCAGGAAAACGTCCGTGATCTCTTACGGACGTTTTCCTGACAGTGTGGTCAGTCATTCGGCGGTGGCCGCTTTTATTTCCGCGCCAACAACAACAGCAGAGGCATTAACAATAATATTTACACTTGACGATGTCACTTTGTCCTCCCCCGCCTCCTTTTTAGGCACGAAGTAGCCTTATAGCCTCACCGGGGTTGGTTTTTTTTTTTTTTTATTTTTATTGTCAGTCTGGCCCCTTATGCAAATCCGAAATTTTCTATACGATTTTGATGAGATTTGGCAGAGTGGTAGAACTTTGTACCCTGATTTCAGTGGTGAAATCTGGTTGAAAAGTGTAGGGCCAATTTTGAGAAATTTTGAGTTGAAATCGCCGTTTCCATGGCAAAACTCGACTCGTCAGCGAAAAACAGAGGGAGAGGGGGGAGCCGAGCCACCGGAAATGGAATCCGACCAATAGCAGCGCTCCTTTTCGCCTCTGTACAGCTTACACCAAAAACGCTCGCTCCCTTGAAAAAGCGCGTTCGAATCAAAATTGTCTTTTACTGCAGCTAGAAGAGCTCCAACAATGGTATAGACGTTGTTTTCGAACGTGGCCATTTGGATCGGCCGGTCGGTCGGTGATTGTTGGCCAGAGTGTCCCGCGCCGCTGCGCGCAGGCCCTGTTGTTTTCAGAAATACCAACCCTAAATGTTCCAAACTCTTTGAATCGGAGTGAAATAGGACATTAAACTGCGTGCCTGTGCAAATGCATTTGTGAAAAAACTATCCCTAACGTAGTTTGAGTGTGACTATAAGTCCCTTTTCGAAAACAGTGGGCGTGTAGCTGCACCTTGTAGCGAGGTTTGATGGTACTTCTGAATCTCAGACGAAACGATCTGGACATGGGGGCTGTGCTTTTTTCTAACCTTAAAGCTGGGTGAACTGGGTGAACTGGACTATTTTACTGCACGTTTCTGTGAATAACATGTCCTTCAGGTATTATGAGACTGTCTTAAATGTCTGTTTTTGACACAAATTGATACGCAGCTGGTCTTTACGTAAGTTTTAGTATTATTTATAATGGCCTGACAAACATAAACAGAACTACACACAACGCAGTCCTAGCCTTAGTTATCTTTGTTAAACCAGAACATAAATGAAAACTAACTTCGTGTCTACCAGGATTTCGTGAAATCGTATTTTTTTTTTTTACTTTTTTTTAGTCTGCCGTCGCCCAGCCACTGCGCCATCCTTATTCGGGGCCGTCTTGAGTTTCTGTAAATGGAAAGCAAACAACCCCCTCCTCCCCCCCCCCCCCCTGTCCGGCTGGGCCGCCTCTGCCGCCACGGTCGAACGGAATTGGTTTGCATCTTTGCGACGTTCTGCTGCAGTGCCGCACGCAAAAGCTTTTATGTCAGTTGTATCAGGTACGAGGAGGAGACACACTAGGAAGTGCGAGTGTGTGTGCGTGCGTGTGTGTGCGCGCGCGTTTTGGTGTCTTTAGGTGTGTGCGTTGGTTTGTGTGTGCGTGTGTGTGTGCGCGTGTGTGTGCGCGCACCCAGGTGGTCATTAAAGGTGTCCAAACCACACGCGTGACTCGGCCCTCTTTTCTGTCAGTGCGATTGCCGATGGCGTGGAAGGACAAACAGAAACTTGACGTCGCGGGGCGGGTGGCCTGTCCGCCTGGCTGGGCTTCGAGGCGAGGCCGCTGACGTTTCGGTCAGTGCCTTGCGCTATCCTTCGCTTTCGCCCTTGCGTTTCCACCCCTAGACACACACAAAATGTTTCTTTTAAGCAGATGATACCTTCGCTAAAGCTAAGCAAGCTAAGCTGCAAATGCACTAAAGCTTGCTTTTACCATAGTACATTAGTAGGGCCGGGCCGTGCGTGACGCCCTGCCTGCGCGGAACATCAACAATGCCTCCCCGCGCACAGCGGAGCACGGCCACTCGCGCGCGGGGTGGCATTGTCGCAGGCCGGCCTGCAGTGGCTCCTTGCACGTGGGTGAAGCGGGTGAGGCCAGAGCCTCTAGGACCACTCTGCGTACTTTGCTCATCGAGAATTACGTACGACGGCAGTTGGCACGTAAACCTATCCGGGTACTCCTGCACAAGTGTATTTTCATGCTGATATCCCTCTATAGATTAAAGACCAGAAACAAAGGAAGATACGGGGAAACTTGGGATAAATTACTATTCTGGAAGCTTCACATTAACAAGCTCAAAACAGAACTACCCATTTAGACAAAACATGAGGAGTATCATCTGCTTCCATTACCGTCCATGGAATGGGATTTTTTCCTTCAAGCGTCAGAGTTGCTAATCAGGTCTTGGGCCTAACATGTGACCCCATCAATGGATTTCTGTCCGAACGAGGGGTGCTATTGTTTTTGTTTTTGAGAGTTCGGCTTGGCGGCCTACGCCGATGGCCGGTACGACAAAGCCGAACAATACTGTGGACTTGTTGGGCCGGAAGCTCGCTCCATATCCCGGCCCAGTGGGCCCGGCCCGGCGCGCCGTTTGGCCGTTTGGCGCGGTGCACGTATTAATCTTGCATTCAATGGCATCCGGCTTAAAGACTTTTGAAATTTCGCGCACTCGCTGTCCGGCTCGCCCCGCCCGGGTGTACGGGTTTCCCGTGCCAGCGCCGGAAACGTATATCGGCAATTGGCAGTCTGCCCTATCACTTCGGGAACTCTTCTAACTGGCCCTATTTCTCGCCGCTCTCTCTCTCTCTCTCTCTCTCTCTCTCTCTCTCTCTCTCTCTCTCTCTCTCTCTCTCTCTCTCTCTCTCTCTCCCTGTCTCCCTGTCTCCCTGTCTCCCTCTCTCTCTTCGTTCACTTCCTTTTCTCTCATCACCGCCCTGCTCGTGGGTGGCCTCGGTGTCGCGTCCCCACGGCAGGCAGCGCCAGGCTGATTTTCTCCCTCTTCCTTTGTCGCACTCAGAGTCGGCCCGTAGGGAAGCGAGAGAGACAGAGCGACGAAAGTGACTCTTCAGATTCGCTCACTGGGGCCACGCGCAAGGTGTGGTGCTGGCCACTGGGGCTTTCATTTTTCGATACTCCCCTGCAACAAGCAGCTATCTACGCGCGCTGTCTGGATAACCGGCTATCTGAGCGCGCTCTCCCGACAACCGACTATCTGCACGGGCTGCCTGGATAACCGGCTATCCAACATCGGAGCAGGGTTAGGGTTGTCCTATAACGAAGCTTTTATCTCCATGACACGTTAAACGACCTGTTCAAATCACACATAATCTTGCTTTGACAAACTTTTGACACGTTTTGGTAAAGGATTGGCGAGGGCACCTCAATTGGTTAGATAAATAAAAGCATTCAATCTCGCGAGGTGGAGAAAGCAGATAGCCGGTTATCCAGGCAGCCCGTGCAGATAGCCGGTTGTCGGGACAGCTCGCGCAGATAGCCGGTTATCCAGAGAGTGCGCGTAGATAGTTGCTTGTTGCAGGGGGGTATCGTTTTGCAAACGCGCAAAAATTAGGTTCAAGTTTTGACGCTTGGATTTGTCGGGCCCATAGAGCGGCTCGGCGGCAACCGGAAGTGTACAGCCAAACCCAAAAGTTCATGCCTCTTTATACATCACCGGGACCTGTTATTACGCGGCGCCCTCGCCGCCCTTAAATCTAACGTGATGAGTTTTTAACTGCCCCACCCCTCCCCGCGGGGCCCCGGGCCACGCTCCGCGGCGCGGTGGCGGCCCGTCCCGAAGAAAAATATCTGGAATCCGATTAGCTCGCGTGGATTTGCTGCGGAATGCGCACGCAATTTGAATAAAATAAGTCGTTGGCAAGCCGCGCTCTGTCAGCCGAGCTCCGCACAGTGGGCTAGAAGACCGGCACTGCTAAACAGGGCTCGAATCGAACGAGTGACTCCCACCAATGGATTCCTCGTGAGGAGAGCAATCCATTGGTGGGGTCACACGTTCGGTTCGAGTCCCATGAACACTGTTATTCAACGAATGTGACGTCATATTCGTTAGAATGTGAATTTTGTCACGTTCGTTTGAATACGATGTCACATTCGTTTGAACGTGACACGGCCGTTAAATTAGGTTGTCACATTCGTTTGAACGTGCGTCAACATTCAAACGAATGTGACGTCATATTCAAACGAACGTGACAAAATTCACATTCGAACGAATATGACGTCACATTCGTTGAATAACAGTGAAGCGGCACTCCGGAGCTCAAAACGCGTCCGGGATTTGGACCGCCCCACTGTGCTGTGTGCCCTCGCTCACGCCGTCCGTCCGTCTGTCTGCCGCAGGTGCTGGGAGCGGCTGGGCCTGCTGACGGCCTGAACGCCCCGCGAAGATGGGCCTGAGGGTGCACCGCATCGTACTCATCATATCCATCTTGTGCATCGCAGGTAAGATAACAACTTTGACAAACTTTTGATACTTTTTTTTTTCTTCTTCTGCCCCGCTTGCTGCTTGCTCCCGCGGCAGGTAGGGTGCGATTAGACTCACATCCTTTAGGCGCCGTCCCCACACCGACCCGGCGACGCGATACGCGAACTTTCTTCTATCAGCGACTCGCGGAAGCGCTCCGCCGGAAACGGAGCGGGAATCAGCGGCAAAGCCATATAGCGACACGGCACGGCACGCCACGGCACGGCACGGCACGCCACGCCACGCCACAGTCCAATCTGGACAGCCATTACTCTTGGCCTCATCTGCAATTTAGGCCGCTCTTAACAGCTGCGGGGCCTCCATCCCTAACGCCCCGGAGACTCAAACCTCCAATAAACGGAGCCGAAAGCCCCAAGCCCGACCTGAAGCCCGACCCGAAGCCCGACCCGGAAGCCCGACCCGGAGCAGGCACGAACGCCGTAACCGTGCCGATCGCCTCATAAAGCGGCGTATCAATCTCTTCACGGTACATGGCGTTTATAGAACGGCCGCCTTCTCCCCGCGGCCACTCTCCCCACACGCACGCGGGCGCGCGCGCGCGCGCGCACACACACACACACACACACACGCGCGCGCGCGCGCGCACTCACGCAACCTTTCACCCCGCCTTCGTTCATGCTTCATTACAGCGTGGAATCCGTGCAGCTCACGTGTAACCTGCCAGTTGGCCGCAACACATGCGCTGCGCGTCGGCCGCGCCGTGCCGTGCTGCGTGCGCCATTATCGAGGATCGATACCGGGCGAGGCGCGTGCGTGGCGCGCACGCGGAAACACATATACCTCGGCGCGCGCTGCTGCTGCTGCGGGCGGCCGTCTTCGGTGCGGGAAATTTGTTTTTCGTGTCGGGACGTCGGTAACCCTATACGCGCTGCTGCCCGGAAACCGGACGGTGCGCACAGTAGGCCGAAAGACCGGTCGAGTCGGTCAAAAATCCCGGACGTGTTTTTGATCTCCCGAGTCGTTAGATGGAACTCGAACCGTGCTCCAAAAACGCGTCTAGATTTTCAGCCGCCTGCTGCGGTCTTCTGGCCCACAGTGGCGCTCGAAGCGCGGGTCGGACCTGCGATCCGTCAAAGCGCCTTCGCCCGGTTAAGTTACGGTCTGCTTAATGCGAGGGCCGCTGGCCCGGGATCGACCCCCGCCTTCGTCAACAGGGGCTGCTATTGCTCTGCACTGCTATTGCAGGCGCTGCGCACACTGCCGCCAGGTGGTCTGGCGGGTGCGTGAGTGTGCTTAGGACGGCGGGTGGCACCCCTATAATAGGTTATCGTGCCGTGTACCCAGAGCTGAGGGGGGCAGCCGGCGTCATGGCTGCCGGCCAGGGTTTTGAATTGCCCCGGCCGATGCAGCTGTTCGATACGGCGGCGAGTGTGTTAACCGAACGCGGGCGTGTTGTGTGTGGCGGGTAGCGTGTGGCCCGGCGTGTAGCCCGCGGCGACCCCCGCGTCAAGCCGTGCCACGCACCGCACCGCGGCCAGCGACTGCTCTACTTCTGCAAGTCGCCTTGGGGTGGGAAAACGAAGGAAAAAAGACCGCCGCCCGTTCTGGTACTCGAACCCGGGCGGGTCGGTGGAGATTGGCGGCTAAATCGCGCGCCGAAGCGGCCGTCCAGGGACTGCCTAGCCGGCGGACTGCTTTCAATAATGTTCCCTCGTAGGGCCGGGCTGTGCTTCGTGCTGCGTGGCGGCGGCGGCGTGGTAGCAGCGTGGCGGCAGCGTGGCGGCAGCCCGGGCCGGCCGGGGTCGGCGCACAGGGGCCCATTGAGAGAGGGGAGTAGTCCCGGAGCAGGACAGCTACCCAGGGATGGCGGTCAGCAGGGGTGTGAGAGAGACGGCGGTGAAGGCACTCTTCGGAACCAGCACCCAGCCCACTGGGCCCTGCAGGAGAACCTCAAGGCCCGGCCGCAGCGCACGAGAGCCACTCCGGCGGCATCCCCTGTGACTCTGGTCTCTCTCTCTGTCTCTCTCCCTCTCTCTCTCTCCTCTCTCTCTCTCTCTCTCTCTCTCTCACTCACTCTCCCTCTCTCTCTCTCTCTCTCTCTCTCTCTCTCTCTCTCTCTCTCTCTCTCTCTCTCTCTCTCTCTCTCTCTCTCTCTCTCTCTCTCTCTCTCTCTCTCTCTCTCTCTCTCCTTCCTCTCTCTCGACCTTGGGTTCGTCTTGCTCTGTCCGAACGTTTCGAAGGGGAGGTGGCGTTGGGCCGAGCTCGCGTTTTCCTAGGTTCCTTTTGTTGATTTTTTTTTCCCGCCGCTTTTGCATGGTCCGATGAATGCCTCGGTAATAACTGCCCCGCTAGTCCGAGTGGGGCGGGGCGGGGCGGGGCGGGGCGGAGCGCGGGGGGCCCTGGCCAGGCAATGGCCATCACTGCCGCCAGGGCGGTCGCCAGGGCCTCGACGCTCGACGGGGCGCGCCGACGACGCCGGCCGGGTGGGGGAAATTCTATTTGTGTCGCATGTTTCTATAGAAGCTGTGAAGAGGAGGCTGTCGCCCCCCACCCCTCCTCCTCGCCCTGCTCCTAGGAAAGCAGCGGCCACCCCCGCGTCATCGCGGCGGCGGGGCGGGGCGGGGCGGGGTGGGGCGGGGTGGGGCGGGGCGGCAGGCGAGGCCGGCGGCAGTAAACACGTTGTATTTTCTCGTCGCCGGAAGCAGGCGCGCCGGAATGGGGTCACCATTATGTGCGCTTGCCCCGGCGACCGGCCGGCCGGCCTCGGACGCCACGGTCGCGTTGCAGAGCAAACAGTGCGGCTCCTCGTGGATGTGCTCCACGCAGAGCGACGGCCGCGACTACCTCCAGACTCTTTTACGGCCGGCACGGCAACGCGCGCCACGCCATGCCCCCCATAAACGCGCTCCCGGCCCAATCCGTCTCTGCTTAGTGAAATGCAGTGCGAGTCCTCGGCGTGCGGGCCCACTGTGCGGGCCCACTGTGCGGGCCCACTGTGCGGGCCCACTGTGCGGGCCCACTGTGCGGGCCCACTGTGCGGGCCCACTGTGCGGGCCCACTGTGCGGGCCCACTGTGCGGGCCCACTGTGCGGGCCCACTGTGCGGGCCCACTGTGCGGGCCCACTGTGCGGGCCCACTGTGCGGGCCCACTGTGCGGGCCCACTGTGCGGGCCCACTGTGCGGGCCCACTGTGCGGGCCCACTGTGCGGGCCCACTGTGCGGGCCCACTGTGCAGGCCCACTGTGCGGGCCCACTGTGCGGGCCCACTGTGCGGGCCCACTGTGCGGGCCCACTGTGCGGGCCCACTGTGCGGGCCCACTGTGCGGGCCCACTGTGCGGGCCCACTGTGCGGGCCCACTGTGCGGGCCCACTGTGCGGGCCCACTGTGCGGGCCCACTGTGCGGGCCCACTGTGCGGGCCCACTGTGCGGGCCCACTGTGCGGGCCCACTGTGCGGGCCCACTGTGCGGGCCCACTGTGCGGGCCCACTGTGCGGGCCCACTGTGCGGGCCCACTGTGCGGGCCCACTGTGCGGGCCCACTGTGCGGGCCCACTGTGCGGGCCCACTGTGCGGGCCCACTGTGCGGGCCCACTGTGCGGCCCACTGTGCGGGCCCACTGTGCGGGCCCACTGTGCGGGCCCACTGTGCGGGCCCACTGTGCGGGCCCACTGTGCGGGCCCACTGTGCGGGCCCACTGTGCGGGCCCACTGTGCGGGCCCACTGTGCGGGCCCACTGTGCGGGCCCACTGTGCGGGCCCACTGTGCGGGCCCACTGTGCGGGCCCACTGTGCGGGCCCACTGTGCGGGCCCACTGTGCGGGCCCACTGTGCGGGCCCACTGTGCGGGCCCACTGTGCGGGCCCACTGTGCGGGCCCACTGTGCGGGCCCACTGTGCGGGCCCACTGTGCGGGCCCACTGTGCGGGCCCACTGTGCGGGCCCACTGTGCGGGCCCACTGTGCGGCCGCGCGGCTCGCTTAGGCCGCGGTCTTTTGTGTATCGGAATCGATTATTAATCCGCATGCTGCTGCTGATTGCGTGGAGCGCGGCGCCGCGGCAAGCGGACACATACGGGCGGAAAAATAATTGCAATATGCGAAAGGAAAACAGCGGCGCGGTATCGCTTTCAATTATCGAGAATCGACTGCGGCGCACCACCTGGAAGCCAGCGAGTCTTTCATCTCGAATGGCCGCACGTGGCGTAGCGGCATGCTGATCGGCCGAATCATTTTGGCGGTTGCCGTTCGCTGTGTGGGCGGCGCGGGTCCGACGCCCGCTCGGTGGTGTCCGGCAGCACACTCGCTGTGTGGGCGGCGCGGGTCCGACGCCCGCTCGGTGGTGTCCGGCAGCACACTCGCTGTGTGGGCGGCGCGGGTCCGACGCCCGCTCGGTGGTGTCCGGCAGCACACTCGCTGTGTGGGCGGCGCGGGTCCGACGCCCGCTCGGTCCCGGTGGTGTCCGGCAGCACACTGTTGTGTCCCCGGCTCGGCCAGGCGTTCAAACATTACGCGATAATGGCGTCGTCCCGTAAAACTTTGTGCGCAAAATTTTACTGCGCCGTCAAATATCTGTCGTTGGTGGCGGCGGCCTGGCGGCGGCAGGCGGTTTACTGCCGCCGCGAGGTGGGCAGCGCGGCGGCTTAACTGGCTGCGTAACGCGCTGGATTAACCGGCACACAGTGGGCCAGAGGACCGGCGCAGGCGGCCAAATGACTCCAGACGCGTCCTCTGGCCCACTGTGCGGGCGCCGGCTTGCTGCTTGCAGTGTAAGGGGGAGGGGGCTGCAGGCTGCATCGCCTTATTTTCCGCCACTGTCACACTTGGGAATACGAGTCCTTCTCTCTCGCCCACCTGCGGGGCAACAGCGGGGCGACGCAGACGGAGAGAGAGCGGGGATGATTGCGGGTCCCCCTGCCGAGTGAGGGAGGGGGGGCGAGGGGCTGCCTATGGGGCGTCCCGGCGTCCCGGACGGACTCTGCATAGGGGAGTGGCGCGGAGGTCGCACTGCCGCAACTGCCTGGCAGGCTGGGCCGAGTGGCGCCAGTTACACCTCTCACTGCGGCTGCCTGCCTGGCTGCCCGCCTGGCTGCAGGCTGCCTGCACGTCGCGCCGCGCCCGTCACACTGTCCCCATACTGAGCGCGAGGCGCCGGGCAAGACAGGACGGACGGGGAAATTGAGCCCGTTATTGAGCCCGTTCCATTGATCCCGTAGGGCTGTTTGTGTGTGTGTGTGTGTGTGTGTGTGAGAGAAGAGAGAGAGAGAGAGAGAGAAAGGGAAAGAGAGAGAAATCAAGCACAACACAATTTGCATTGGACGAGTCTTATTATTACCTGCAGCACCGCGCACCGACTTTTTTTTAAAAAAGAAAATGGCCAGGGAAAATGCATAAGTTTTGAAGAGCAACTCTCGGAGTTTACTCAACGGTTTTCCTTCAATCCGTCTTGAAAATAAACCGCTCATTTAAAAAAATTAACGTTACTTCAATTTTTTTGTTTTGATTTTGGGCAAGTTTTTTTTGTGTACTGTACTTTAATGTACCTGATATTTTCATCATAATTATTTTAGGTTTTTGTTGTTTAGTCCCGGTGTGTGTGTGTGTGTGTGAGTGTGATTGTGCGTGTGAGTGTGTGCGTGTGTGTGTGTGGGTGTGTGGGTGTGGGCGCGCGCGCGTCGTGTGGCTGGTCCGGTGGCTGTTGTTGCCTCGGCGAGTCTCACACTGCCTGGGTCCGATTACAGCCCTGCAACCCCCATCCGTGACAGCGCCCCGCCCCGCCCCGCCCTGCCCCGCCCCGCCCCGCCCTGCCAGCCGCCCCGCCCCCATACGCACCACCTGTTCTGCACTGCTTCCAACTACCAGACACTGCTCCGCATTCCGGAAGGAGCCTCTTGCCGGGGGCGCACAGTGGGCCAGAAGATCGGCGCAGTCGGCCAAAACTTCTACGCGTTTTGAGCTGCAGGGTCGCTAAATGGGACTGGGGAAACAAACGTTTTACACCACCAATGGATTTCTCGTTCGGAGAGCAATCCATCGGTGGGGTCATATGTTCGGTACCAATCCCATTAAGCGGCTCTGCAGCTTAAAACGCGTCTAGAGTTTTGGCAGCCTGCGCCGGTCTTCTGGCCCACTGTGGGGCGGGGCGAGGCGCGGGGTGGGTGGTTGCCTCGAGGAAAATAAACGTGGCCGTCGAGAGTGGTCTTGGTGATTGCGGCGTATTTCCTTGCAATCCCCGCGGTGCGCGGTGGCAGTGCAGCCCACTGTGCCACGCGGTGCCACGCTGCAACCCGCACGCCGCAGCGCGCCGAGCACACAATGAAGACCCTGTCGGACACCTGCCTGCCTGCACAAAGGCACCAAAAGGCCTGCTGGCGTGGGGACCAAGTGTCATCCGCCACGCGCCAAAAATTGCGTAGCGTTTGCTTCGTTTCCTTTCCATTCTATTTTCATTCTATTTGGTCCCTGTGTTGTTTGTTGTTCACATTTTTGGGGAGCTGGCAACTCGCGCTCTGAGCCGCGGCGAAACTCGTCACTGTACAAAGAGAGACACGTGTACGTGTGTGTGTGTGTGTGCAGAGGGGTGTGTGTGTGTGTGTATGTGTGTGTGTGTGTGTGTGCGCGCGCGCGCGCGTGTGTGGTGCGTGGGTTCGTTCGTACTTGAAAGTTGGAGCGGGGCCGTCAGCAAAACCTGTTCGCAACTATGTACTTGCTGGCCTGGTACCTCCCATCAAGCGTTTAGGCGTCTGTAAAACACACACACACACACACACACACACACACACGAGAGAGAGAGAGAGAGAGAGAGAGAGAGAGAGAGCGAGAGAGAGAGAGAGAGAGCACTTAGACGCGACGTGAGATTCCCTTCACCGCCGGGTCGCCGGCTATGTTTTGACCAACTACATGCGTGGCGAGGTTGTCCCGCAGGCCTCCCCGCTGGCCGCGCTGCTGCTGCCCCCATGGGTGGGGTCACGACACGTGGTCGTTCGGTTCGAGTCCTTGCGTTCAGCGACTCTGGAGCTCACTCACACCCGTCGTCCGGGATTTTGACCGCGCCTCCGCCGCGGCGGGTCTGGTGGCCCACTGTGCGACGGCGCTCACGCGGCTGGAAGCGCGGCAGCACGCGGAAGCCCCCTGAGTAATATTATTTATGAATTCCAGCGTACCGTACCGGTGCTGCCTTTACGTTCTTGGGAGGTGGCGGCGCGCGCCGAGGGCTTTAAGTTTTCAGCAGTAATACCACCCGAGCGGGGCGGCCTGTTCCGGCGACGCAATTCCACGTTTAGTGGTGTGTGTGTGTGTGTGTGTGTGTGTGTGTGTGTGTGTGTGCGTGCGTGCGTGCGTGCGTGCGTATTGCACTTCCTAATTTCTCGTTTGTCGCTAACACAGCGCCGCTCCGCTGCCGAGGGGACCTCGTTTTGATTTAAACCCCTTTTGCAGCAGGAGTCGATTCTCCCCGCGAAACTCGCTGCTTGTTTTCGAACGTGTTCGTCAGAGTCTTTGTTGTTGTCGTCGGTTTTGTTGCCGTCGATGTTGTTGTTGTTGTTGTTGTTGTTGTTGTTGTTGTTGTCGTTGTTGTTGTTGCTGTTGTCGTCGTCGTCGTCGTCGTCTTTTTTTGGCCGCTCTCTTTGAGTTGGTTTTCTTGGCGCTGGGAATGCCGGACGGACGGCGCCGCTTTCTTGCCGATATGAAAGAAGAAGACGCCGCCGCCCGCGGCGTTGATGAGACCAAAATCTGTCGGAGTTTTTAAGTTGCGCGCCGCGCTGCGCCTCGGCTCCGCTATCGACAGGCCGATCAGCGCGGAGAGACGCGGCCTCGCGACGTCCCGCCACTTAATTAGGAAATGCCTTCCCCAAGTTTAAAAGTGTTGCTTTGTTTCCGACGGGAGGCAGCGGCGGCGGCAGCAGCGGCAGCAGCAGCAGCAGCAGCAGCAGCAGCGTCTTTTGATTTACTCGGCGTTATTGCTGCCGCGTCCCCGAAGGCGACGACTTGGCGTCGCAGCGACGCCTGTTTCCAAGCCTGTTTCAATTATATCATTATATTGTCGCTAAACGCGTTTTATTTTTTTTTAAAAAATATTTTTATTGGTCTTTTTTTTTATTTTGCCCTATTTCCGCGGCCTCTACGTGTGCCGCGCTCCACGTCCTCGACGCCCCCCCCCCCTTCCCCTCCAATTTGGTAGCACGGCGTGCGGCCTAAGTCCGTGATTTGTATGTATAAGTTATTTTGGCGGGCGGGGTTTGAACCGGGCCGGGCCGGTGAATGCCGAAACCCCGGTAGCGGCGCCGCGGACTGCCTGGGGTTGTCTGGTTGTTTGGCGGGTCTGGCAGGCAGGCGCACAGTGGGCCAGAAGAACAGTGGAGGCGGTCAAATACCGCACGAGTTTTGGGCTCCGGAGTCGCTAAATAGGACTCGAACCGAACTTGCGACCCCACCAATGGACTGCTCTCCGAACGAGGAATCTATTGGTGGGGTCACGCGTTCGGATCGAGTCCTGTTTTAGCGACTCTGGAGCACAAAACGCGTCTAGAGTTTTGGCCGCCTGCGCCAGTCCTCTGGCCCACTGTGAGGCGGGTCTGGCCTCGCGGAATAAGACGGCTTGAGGGCGGCCGGGGCTGCCCGCGCGGTCCTCTTGGTCACTATACAGGATTTACATACAGAGGAGAAAAGTTCTTTGTAATCCCCCTTCCCCCTCCCCGCCAAGGGTCGGCCCTTTTGCTCTATGTGCTGAGCCGTAATGGACGGCGGCGACGAATTAGAAGGCCTTAGGCCCCCCAAGTGAAGCGGATTCGCGGGCCACTGTTGGTGCCCGGGTCCCGGGTTCGAATCCCCGCCCTCCACTGCCTTTGTGGCGGCGAGGGCCACGGCCTGGACGGAGCCCTTTGCGACGTGAAAGGCGGCGTCGGCGCCGTCACCCTGTCCCACGCGTGGGCGTAGAGTTTTGGCCGCCTGCGCCGGTCTTCTGGCCCACTGTGTTGTGTCGTGACGGTGCGGACGGGCGGCGGGACAGATGCCCGAAGACGCCGCCGGGGCCTGCCGCCTTGGCGCGCAAAGTGACGCGTACAAGTGTCTCGGCATTACAGGCCGCTGCTAATGCCTCGTCTCCCCTCCCGCCTGGAGGCCCCACGGAGGGGCCCCAGGGACGGGCGGCGGCCGCACATCGGTCTTGGCTCCACCCGGATCAGTCCCCGGGATGGCGCCGGACTGCCGGTCGGGTCACGTAGTCACGTTTTGCCAAGGTGCGCGTCCTCCTGTGAGGCGGGCGGGACAGTGCGTGGTGGGGTTGGAAGTCTGGAGGCGGGGCGGGGCGGGGCGGGGTGGGGCGGGGCGGGGTGGGGCGGGGCGGGGTGGGGCGGGCTTGGTGTGGCCCCGCGGGGCACCCTGATGAGCACCAAACGGCATACATTAGGCGGCGGCTGGAGCTGTGGGGCTCAACCCCGGCAGCGCGCTCCTGGAGCCTGGCGGCGGTGGGAGGTGACAGTCCCACGGCCCCAGGGCGTATTAGAGACCAAGTGCTTATGATCCAGGCCAGCCAGCCAGCCAGCCAGCCTCCCCAGCCTCGAAAGTTGCTCGCCGTGCTATGCACATTCAACAGGATGTAATAAAAGCCATACGGTATACGGTACCGTTCGGGAAAAGTTTGGAGGGCACACACACATGCACACACACTTTCACACACACACACACACACACACACACACACACACACACACGCAAACACGCACATACACGCAAACACGCACGCTCGCACAGAGGCGCTCGCACAGCAGCAGCAGCTCCCTGCCTTCGAAAACCAAGAGCGCGTTCAGCGTTTTGCAGTGTGGGAACCACTGGTGGACTGGTTGTGCTGCGCCACGTGGGATTTTGGCTTGCCCTTTTTTTAGGCGTCCCTGGAGGGACTCGGCTCTGCAGTGCCCTGCGACGCCCTGCAACGCCCTGCAACGCCCTGCAACGCCCTGCAACGCCCTGCAACGCCCTGCAATCGATGTGCACAAAGGGCAGCCTGGCCCGCTGGTTCAGGCCTATCGGCAAGGGGAAGTAGGCTCGAGAAAAATTAAAACACTGAAATTCAAAGTTATGAATTTTAAAATTCATTGGACTTTATCGATTCACCAAAATTCATGAAAAAACGGACGAATTTATAAGGCTATTCTCCCTTGGGGGCCTCGGCCTCGAATGCTCTCCACCATCACGCCCCGCTGCCATGCCTCGCGCACACTACCGTGACCCTGCAGCCCGGCGAGGCCGAGACGAGGCCGCACAGTGGGCCGGCGCGCGGTCTGCGGTCGCGCGCGCTCCAGGGCCTCGGCCAGCCTAGGCCGGCTGAGTGAGCCGTGCCGCTTTTGAAAGGTCAGTGTGGCCGTATCGCCTCGCCTCGCCCCGCCGCGCTGACCTGGTTCGGATATCACTTGTCGCGTCGTGCCGCGCCGTGCCGCGGGACGTGAAGGACCCCCCAGTAGCCCTTTCATCGCGCACGACGTGGACGCCTGCGCGCACTTCTTCTTCTTGTCCGCGCGGGGAAGGCGCAGCGTGCCGGGCCGCGCGTGATCCCATTGGCGCTCGGATCCTCCGGCCGAGGACGCCGAGCCCGACCGGCGGCGTGGGGGCGGCGTGGGGGCAGCCTGGCACTGCGTCGTCTTAATGCCGTGCTAATGAATCGTCCTGCTGCAATGCGGGGGCGGAGGGCGCGTCGAAGCAGGCTTCCCGCTGGCAGGCCTCGGCCGCAGTCGTAAAGACCCTCGTCACCGGCCCCGCTGCCCCGCCGCCCCGCCAGGTACGCAGTCGGTGTGCGCTGCGCAGTCGGGATTAGGTCGTTGTGACATTCGGATTGGGATCCCCCCTGATCCGCGTTCAGATTCGCATTTCGGCCGGGCCCACTGTGCGGCCCCGCCCGGCCGGGTCGATGTCTTGTTTAATGGGCATGCCGTCCATTTGTTTTCATTCCGATGGACAAGTCGGGTCACGGCTTGCTGGCTGCCTGGCTGCCTGGCTGGACCCCATCCTCCGTCCGTACTTTTTCTGGTCCGCAGCGCGAGCAGGCAGGCTGATGGGAAAAAAGACTCTCGGTGCGAGTCGGCACGGCGTCACCCAGTAATTGCCACCCCCCGGCGTGGAGTACCCCCCGGGTGGCGGTGCTGTACCTCACGATGATGATCTTGCCGCCTAATCGCACGCCTGGCGAGGGGGGTGGGGGTGGGGGATACTCGCTTCCACCCCCCCGGAGTGCTGTTGGCGGGGGCGGTACCGCCCGCCATGCCCGCCGACGTCGTCTTGCCAGCAGCAGCACTGGCATCAGGAAAAACACGACGCGCGCTAAAAGCCCGCGCCGGTTAATTTTGTGTATTGTTTTTTTTTTTTGTTTTTTTTTTTGCCTCCGGCCGCCGCGGCCGAGTCGCGCTGAGGAGCTTAATTAAAAGTTGGCAGCGCGTTGTGCGAATAAAGGGACGCGTGGCGCTGCTTGTAACTGATGGAGTGACTAAGTGCTGCCAATAACAGCGTGCGGCCGCTTGTTTCCAGTGGCGCAAACCCCCGAGAGAGAGAGAGAGAGAGAGAGAGAGAGAGAGAGAGAGAGAGAGAGAGAGAGAGAGAGAGAGAGAGAAGAGAGGGAGGAGAAGAGAGAGGAGAGGGAGAGAGAGAGAGAGGGGAGAGGAGAGAGAGAGAGAGAGAGAGAGAGAGAGAGAGAGAGAGAGAGAGAGAGAGAGAGAGAAGAGAGGGAGGGAGAGAGAGAGAGGGAGAGAGGGGGAGAGAGAGGGAGAGAGGGGGAGAGAGAGAGAGAGAGGGAGAGAGAGAGAGAGACACACACACACAGAGAGAGAGAGAGAGAGAGAGAGAGAGAGAGAGATTTGATTTGATTTTGATTTGATTTATTAATCTTTAAGGTACATACAACGGGACTGAAGAGTCCCACGAGCGTACGTACCGCTCTCAGAATGCAAAGTAAACATCAACACAAGGTAGAGGATTAACAAACTTAACAAATGGAAGGAAAATGACTGTTACACACATAGTATAAAATAATTACAATATCACACACCAGTAGCACGACAAAATTATCTGTACTAATATCAGTAACTTAACAGTAACTCTGCTTTAATTTCTCTTTTGAACGAGTTGACTGACAAAAAGGGCAGATAACTGTAACCCTCGAACAGGTTAAAGGCTCTCGATGAGGAAATGCAGAACGACTTAGAGTATTTGGCCGTTCTGTGTTGTGGAATCAAAATTCGGTCAGGATGACGCATAGAGAAGCTAAACATTTCATACAGATAGTGAGGAGTTTCTGACTTAAGGACTTTCCATAACAATGTCGCCAAGCTTACTGTTCGTCTATCTTGGAGCTTTAACAATTTTAACTCGGCATAGCAAGGTGTAATGTGAGAGAGAGAGAGAGAGAGAGGGAGAGACACACACACAGAGAGAGAGAGAGAGAGAGAGAGAGAGAGAGAGAGAGAGAGAGAGAGAGAGAGAGAGAGAGAGAGAGAGAGAGAGAGAAGGGAATGGTCGGAGAGTAGCTCGTTGGTACACGTTTCACGGGGTTCTTTGCGAAATGCAGTAAGTAAGTTGTTGTAGTTCGGCACTCAGGGAGGCGACAATTACAGCGTAAGACCACGCCCCTCCCTGGCTCACTGTGCGGTGGCCCTTGGTGGCCATCCTTGAGCCGGACCGGCCTCGCCGCTACATCCCCGTAATGTATTCCAGGGCCTCTCCGCCGTCCACTGTGTAGCGCAAAGCGGCGCGCAAAGAGCGGAATTCCAAAATGTTGTGGATTCCCTCAGATTACACAATGGTCGCCTGTGTGTGGGAAGGCTGCGAGTTTGTGTGTGTCTGTAAGTGTGTGTGTGTGTGTGTGTGTGTGTGTGTGTGTGTGTGTGTGTGGAAAGCGATCCCTCAAGTTAGTGGAATGGGGGGGGGGGGCGGTCCGCTTTGGTATAAGCAACGAAAGCAGCACTCCGCCGCAGAGGCCCTTTTCTGAGCTTTTGGAAGAGCACGGCCGCGCGTACGCACACGCCGCCCCTCCCCCCCCCCCACACGCGCATTTTCGGCTCTCTTCCTTGCCGTCAGTTTTCGTCCCGTTATTTGTCCAACATCCAAAGTTTATTTTTTGGCCCCGCCGTGTGTGCCGCGCTGTGTGCCACGCTGTGTGCCGCGCTGTGTGGGGGTGGGTCCGGCAGGTCCACCTCGCAGATTGAGCGGGGAACGAGTCCTTTTGATTGCGCCCCACATTTGGGTCATTTGTCCACTCTGTCGCAGTGCCCACCATCTCTGTCCCCCCCCCCTCTCTCTCTCTCTCTCTCTCTCTGTCTCTCTCTCTCTCTCTCTCTCTCTCTCTCTCTCTCTCTCTCTCTCTCTCTCTCTCGATTGGCCGCAGGTGATGACTCATTCCCTAATGACGCTTCCCGGCCTCCCTGTTCCTTCGGGAGCCTTTCCGGAGGCCGGCGCGGACTTTGGCGAGGTCATTTGGTGCGGTGTGGTGCGATCGCCCTCACCTCCGGCGGGCCCCGGTGGGTCCCGGAGTCGAGTCAGGAGTGGCCGCCCCGGGAAATATCACTTCCCCGCACCTCTTAGCCTCTCGGCACCTCTAATGAAAGGGCCGGCTGGGTCCCAGGAGGGGCCGTAGAGTCCAAAGTCGTCGGCGGCTGGACCTGTAAGGGCGCGGCCAGCCTACACTCCCTCTGGGTCATGAAGGGCTGCAACGAATCGGCCGTCCAGTGGCCTTGTCAAAGGTCAAAAGGGGTGGTGTTTTGATGACTCGATTGAAATGCCATCGCGGCGCGCTACACGCGGCCTGCCCCCCCCCCCCCCCCCCCCGCGCCGCCGCCGCGCCGCCCCCGCGCGGCCCCCAGCCTCCGATTCAGTGGGCAACATTAACGGCGTAATTGGCGGGAATTGCACGCCGCTGGGTGGATACGAGTCTTGTCCAGCGGCTGGGTCCGGATGTTGTGGTGTGGGATTGGATTGCCCCCTCCCCTCCCCCCCCGCCGGCCGCCAGGACCCCTCCAGAACCCCTCCAGGACCCCTCCAGGGGCCCTCCGGTCTCTGTAATCAAGGGTCGTCGTCGTGGCGACCACACGCGCCAGCGGTCGGTCTGTCTGTCTGTCTGTCTGTCTGTCTGTCTGTCTGTCTGTCTGTCTGTCTGTCTGTCTGTCCGTCTATCTGTCTGTCTGTCTCTGTCCCTCGTCAAACAAGCAGCCCCTCCTGTTTTGCGCCCGGTGCTCCGCTCGCCCCTCGTGCTCATTGGCTGTTCTTCTCTCTGTTGCAGGTCTCGCAGGTGAGTGCCTTGGCGAGGCTGCTCGCGGCGCGCGGCGTTGACAGCCAGATAGCGGGGATGAAGAAGGAGCGCCGAAAAATAGCAGAGCGCCCGCAGTGGGGAGACTGGTGCCGGAACTTGGCGCGACTGATAAGCAGCTGTGAGCGACTCGCGCTGGCTCTCGCAGGCCGGCTAGGCCACGCCCGGTCAGAGGAGGCAGAGGAAAGTGGCCAAGTCCCCCGACACCTTGCCGGCTGGATGCTGGCCCGGCGTCGCCCCGCCCCGCCACCCCGCTCCGCCGCCCCGCCCCACCCCGCCTCGAGCGAGGGGCGTCCCCAAGGCCGGGCCGGAGAGGCAGGCCACCCCGTTAACCTTCGCCGCCTGGCCGACATCAAAAAGGTCGTGATTTCCCTCGGAAAATGTTCCCTTGCGGCACAAAGACCGCCGCGCTGCTACTCGCCGGCA
Organism: Stenchaetothrips biformis; assembly: GCA_030522485.1. Classification (NCBI taxonomy): domain Eukaryota; kingdom Metazoa; phylum Arthropoda; class Insecta; order Thysanoptera; family Thripidae; genus Stenchaetothrips; species Stenchaetothrips biformis. Next base: position 2,511,447 of record CM060091.1, on the reverse strand, counting down.
AACTGAGCCAAGAGGAAAGAGGAAAATAGCCCGCCGAATTTTTCAACAATCTTATTTTTTCGCAAGAAAAGTTTATACTCAGCGATTTCTGTCGTGAAAAAAGTTTTTTCGGAATTCCAAAGAGGGCGGTGGCGTGGCGCGTGCTGCCGCGTGTCTCGATTGATGCGAACCGAGCTTTTCCACGGTACGGCATGAAAATCCGATTCTCGAACGGCGAGGCGCGAGTCTTATCGGTGAAACGTCCGGCCTGCGTATCCAGCCGCCCGACGGCCCGGAGCGGGAACTGGGATCTGCTCCATTTAGCAAGGATGGAGAGGGGGGGGGGAAGGGGGGGGTGATGGGCTCCCGCATCGTTTCCACGATATTCAAATCCCCCACCCCGCCAGAGGGACGGAAAAAATTAATTAAAAAATTGTTTACAATAATCGGAGCAGTGCCGCGGCGCTGGCTTTCTCCGATTGGCGATGCGAATGGGCGACACGGCGGTGACACGGCCAGCACAGTGGGCCGGTCCGCAGCGTGGCCATTGGCGCTGCGAAGCAGCAGAAGGCCGCGGAAAGCACCGCGCTCCCTCCTCATTGCCGCGCGCGGGTCCCAAGCAGACGCCACGCGGCCGCTCGCAGTGTAGCGGCCCCGTGACGCTGCACGCGTGACGGTGGCGGGCACGCGACGCTGCTCTGGTCGCCTCAGAGATTGCCCGCCGCCGCGGGGCTTTATTTATTTTTCACTTCCAACGTACAAAGTAGCCGCAGTTTGGCGGCCCGGCCCGAGGCCCACTCCAGTCCATCCTGCCGGCCATTACCGCCGTCCACCCGCAGCCCTGGAGCAGACCGGCAGCCTTAGCAGCCTTAGCGTGGAACGGCGAGGCCTGATTTACCAGCCGTGCGCTCAGGAGGAGGAGCAGCGGGGAGACGAGACGCCCAAGCACACACCCTCTCTCTCTCTCTCTCTCTCTCTCTCTCTCTCTCTCCCTCTCTCTCTTTTTGTCTCCCTCTCTCTCTCTCTCCCTCTCCCTCTCTCTCTCTCTCTCTCTCTCTCTCTCTCTCTCTCTCTCTCTCTCTCTCTCTCCCCTCTCTCTCTCTCTCTCTCTCTCTCTCTCTCTCTCTCTCTCTCTCCCTCTCTCTCTCTCTCTCTCCCTCCCTCCCCCTCCCCCCCCTCTCTCTGTTGGCGTCCGGCCGACGTGCTCGGCGCGGTGCTGACCCTCGTCACGCTGTCGCGCCACGACGATGCGGCACGCGGACAGCAGCCCCCTCGGGACGGACACACGCTGCGAGACAATGCCCTCTTTGTGCGGCCACGCGGCACGGCGGCGGCACAGCGGCGGCACGGCGGCGGCACGGCGGCGCGGCACGGCGGCGCGGCACGGCGGCGCGGCACGGCGGCGGCACGGCGGCGGCACGGCGGCGGCACGGTGGCGTGGTGCGGCAAGAAAGCAGATGATTGATGAAATTTTCCCAGCGGATTGAATCTTAATTACTTTCAAGAGGGAGGGGTGGGGGCCTTGATTGGAAGGATCAGTGGCAGCCGCGCGCTCCGTCGGCCTTGTGGAAAGAAGGGGGAGGAGACTGTCGTCTGCTGCTTTTGAAAATAGATTCTCGAAATGAATGTCTTTGAGGAATAATGGGCCACGCCTCTTGTTGTTGTTGTTGTTGTTGTTGTTGTTGTTGTTGTTGTCGTCTTCGTCGTCGTCGTCGCTGCCAAACCGAAGTGTAAAGGGGCTCACAATGGCGCGGAAGCGGTGCCCGGCATTGCCTGGAAGGGCTGGAAGGGCGCTCGACGTGAAAGAACGGATTGGAACTCATTAGAACGGTTGCTTCGAGGAGAGAGCGGCGCCCGCCTGAGTCCTTGGTCGCCTCGCTGGACTGTGATTGGTGTACAGTGATATGGGACTTCCTGCTGTTCCTGCCTGCGCCTGCAAGTGTTCGCCCCGCCAGTGGACGCCGCCCCGGTAAGGCGTGCGCGGGGCCATAAACGGGGCCGTGAACGACATGATAGTGATGATGATGATATTGATGATGATGATGATAAATATGATGGTGATGATTCGCGTGACGTCACCGCGCCACCGACGCCGCGTCGTCTTGGCCGAAGTTGTATGAAACGGGGCGGGCTGATTATTGCCTTGTTCTTGTCAACTCGGAGCGCCGCTGCTGTTGGGCGGGAAGGAGAGTCACGCCCCTATTCACACAACTTCTCATGCTCCTTCTTCTTATTCTCCTGCTCGTCCCGCAGCCTGGCGTCCCTCCTGCCACTCCTCCGCCTCTCTCTCTCTCTCTCTCTCTCTCTCTCTCTCTCTCTCTCTCTCTCTCTCTCTCTCTCTCTCTCTCTCGCTGCTGATCATCATCTCGTCGTGTATTGTACCTTTAAAGCTCTCCTTCCAGCGAGAGAACAACTGCGTGCATGCGGCTGCCCCGCCCGCTGCCCGTCCCGAGCAATATAAAGCGATGCCCGCTCGTCGTGCGGGGACCCTTGGCGCCGGTGAGTGAGTGCGCGTCGCGCGCTGAAGCCGTCAGCGCCTGCGGTCCGCTGGGTAGGCAGCAGTGGGACAGGCGTGCGCGGCCGGCAAGCCCACCCGGCAGGCGCTCGGCCGCCTGTCGCCTCCGCGGGGCGGGGCAGTCACTCCGTCCCTCCCTGACGAGCGATTCCGCCGCCGGCACTCCTCGCTCTGTCTCTCTCGCACTTCAGGCCCACCGGATCGTCTGCGTACTTGGTCGTCCGAGGCTGGGAGGACCGTGCCGCGCGGTCCTCAAAGGCGACTATCCCCTCGACGGGCTCCTCGTCGCCGGCCTTGACGGCCTCAAGCACCGCGCAGCACGGCGTCCCATTTCTCAGTTCGGCGCGCGCGATAAAGTTTCAAGAGGATGTCACCCCGGCTGTCGGACAGGGTCGGCTCAGGGTGGCCCCGGCCCTCCACGCTGCGCCGCGCCGCGCTCGGCTCACGGTAATCGATTTACCTGAAGTCTTTAATTGACCGTCTGACGTGTCTGAGTTGTAAAGCCCGGCCAGCGCAGCCCAGCGGCCCTGCATCCCGACCCATCGGCGCGCCCGCTGCCCCCGCGGGCAGCCTGGGCAGGACGCCAGCAGACTGATTCCGACGAGTGGTTATTCCGTCGCGCTTTCTCTGTCGCACTCACGGACGACCCCGCAGGGGAGCGAGAGAGGCAGAGCGACGGAATGGGCTTTTGCGATCGCTCCGGCAAACCCGCCAGCCACGCCAGCGCGTCAAAGGCTTGCCTGCGAACCGAGCCGGTGCGGCCTGCCTGCTGGGGTCCGCTCCACCTGGCCCGGCAGCAGTCCTATCTCGGAAACAACTCGAAATATTTGTGTACACTTTACAAAATTTGTCGAAATTTTTCAATCTTTTTTAAAAATTTCCTAAAATTGTTAAATTTTTCGAAAAATTCCAAAATTTTTGAAAAATTGCCGCAAATTTGACAAACTTTTACAAAATTTTCTACATTATGCAAACTTTTCTACATTTTGCAAAATTTTTCCCTCCATTTAAAATTTTTTGCGCATTTTTCCCAAGTTGCTCACATATTGCAATTTTTTTCTTGAAACTGTTGATATTTTTGAAAATTGCTGACAAAATTTTCAAATTTGTAGAATACAAAATTTCTTAAAACTTAAGAATTTTGTAAAATTTTTGTGGTGAAATTTCTTAAATGTAAATCTTTCGTGTACACTTTTTTGGCTAGTTGTTTCCCCCCTCGCCTATCTCTCTTCCTGAATCGACGAGGCTGCGCTGCAGGGCGACTCCGCACAGCGCCTCTGTCTCTCTCGCACCCCGGACCGCCCTGTGAGTGCGAGAGAGAGCCTTTTGTCGCACCGGCTGCTGTAATCCGAGTCATGCAACCCAACCTGGATGGATGCAGCCATGCTGGTCACGCGCCCACGCCGAGTGTCTCGTTAGGTGGTCGTCGGACGGGTGGACAGACAGACAGACGGGCGGGCGGACGGGTTGAGGGACGTGGTCAAGCTGACAGCGGACGGAGGATGGTCCGGGATGACATGTCCGGGCCGTTCGTGTCGTTTTCGCCGTCGTCGCTTTTTCTCGCGCCCCTTACAAGGACCAAAGGGCCCGGCGCACCGCGGCGCCGTCCGGACAGGGTGTTTGTGTCCCGGCGAGTAATTATTGTTTGTTTCCCTTTTTCCCGGCCGCGGCCCCGCCTCGCCCCGCCTCGCGCCGCCGAGCCAAACTTTTGCCCTTTTGGCGCGCACATTATAAGAAAGGGAGAGTGAAACAGGACTAAACGCACTCCGTCGGACCCGGTTTTATTCTGTTAGCTTTTAACCCGACTTGGCTGGTGACTGCTGACCCAGTTGGCGGCGTCCGCACGCTCTGAGGATGGATTCTTTTCGCTGCATGCTGCTGCTCTCAGAGGCTCCTTCCCCCTCCTATTGCAGACGGTCCGACATTTCACACCAGACTGAAGTCGTCACGTGACTCACACGAACAGACAAGACACTCCCCTATACGAAACTTTTCTTGGAAGCAAGGCAGGTTCCTCGATACGATTTTAAAGAAAACAACACTTTTGACGGTGATTGTCACACCATCGGTCCCGATTTTACCAGCTAGCGTAATCTCCGACAGGTTTTTTTTTTATTTTGTTATTTTTAAATTCTTAACTCCTGATTTCACCTTGCCGCGCGACTTTACTTGGCAGTATATAGATTAAGGTCCACAGCGCGCGTCGCGGCGCGGCCTTTGTCTGTCCGTGACGTCACTGACGTGGATCTCGGACGCAATTCGAGCGGCACTAACGCCCTCTGTCGGCGATGCCGGCGAGGTGAAGGCGACGGAGCGGTAAGCCTCTCAGCGAGGCTGGTCGGCGTGTCACGGGGCCACGCCACGCCACGCCACGCCACGCCACGCCACGCCACGCCGCCTGCCAAGTTATTGATTCCATTGATGTTGATCCGATTTCACTTTGTTCAAGAACGGGTCCGATTATTTTCAAGTCCCCGGCCAGGCACGACAGAGGGGCCTCTGCTGCTGGGGGTCCGGGGGCTCAGACCATTGAATGGGGCGTTGTGCAAGCGTGAAGCAAGGTGAGGGCAAGGCCCCGCACAGTGGGCCAGAAAACCGGTCCAGGCGGCCAACTCTACACTGGTAAAACAAAGGCATGAAAACTATGCCCTTAAAGGGCGTAAACGATTCACGCCTACCTTTGGAAGGGCATTAAAATTTTGCCTGAAAGTCCTATACCATTCACGCCCTTCCCAACGGCATTAAACCGTTAATGCCCTTAAGGGAGTAGTTTTCACGCCTTTGTTTTACCAGTGGCGACGCGTTTTGAGCCCCGGAGTCGCTGAACAGAAGTCGAACCGAACGTGTGACCCCACCGATGGATTGCTCTCTGAACGAGGAATCCATGAGTGGGATCACACGTTCGGTTCGAGTCCCATTTAGCGACTCCGATGCTCGAATTGCGTCTAGAGTTTTGGCCGCCTGCGCCAGTCTTCTTTCCCACTGTGCCCAGCAGAAATTTTCACAATTTGGATGCGGCGCGGCGGTGCGGCGGCGGCGGTACGACGCGAGCAATTTCCGGACTGCGGCCGACGCGGCCACGAGGCCAATGCCACGCGCGGTTCGGCCTGGCCGACCCTCGCACCTCCACAGCAAACAGACCGTCAGCCAAATAAGGCGCCTTTTTTCCGTGAGTGATAACGGTGTGGCGCCTTTTCCATCTCTCTCTCCTCTCTCTTCCTCTTCTGCCCCCTTCTCTCTTTCTGTTTCTCATATAACTTGCCAGGACATCATCATTTTTCTAAGTGCGCCGGCGGGGTTGTTGTTCTGCTTGTGGCTAGCCCCACCCGCGTGTGTGTGTTGGTACGTTGCAAACGAATGTCGCTCTAACTGTTTGCCGGGGTCGTGGAGCCAAGCGCTGACCGACCGCCGCTTCAAATTGCATTCTATTATTTTATTTCGTGTCTCGTTTTTTGAACGTGTCTGATCTCTCCCCCCCTCCCTTTTCCTCTCGCACACACGCACTCACACACACGTTTCCACGCGACGGCGGTGAGAGTGAGGAGGCGGCTCACTCTTCACGCCGCCTAACGGCCTGGGAGACGCGAGCCAAGCAGACAGCCTCATCAGCCTTGACAGTCAGACAGACAGACAGACAGACAGACAGACAGACAGAGAGACGGACAGGCAGACAGACCGAGCGGGTCGTTCCGGAGCCGCCTTGGCAAGCATTACTGCAATCACCATCATCCCGCCAGGTAGCCTCGCCGAGTACCGGTGCAGCCCCGCCGCCGCCTATGCCTTTGCCTTTCGAGCGCCTTTTTACATTTTCATGCGATTAACATTTCATGACGGGCCAAACGAGGCCCTCCATGACGTCCGCGGCCAAGACGACCACGGCCGCAAACAGCAGCGCCTTGCTGACGCCCGTCCTTGTGTTGCAGGGCGTGCCACCAACACCTTCGGGGAGGATGAACTTCCATGGGAGAACAGTAAGTATATTCGCGGTCCGCTCGCCTGTTTTTGCCTTTTTGTTTGGGGGGGGGGGCTTTTTGTTTTTGTTGTTGTTTTGGCTCTTCTTTCACGTGGCGCTGCCCGGACCCAGGGGCGCTGCCCGAGGGTGTTTGCTCGCTCAGGAAATTATCACAATGAGGGGAGAGTGGGGGTAAGGTTGGGGAGAGAGGGAGGGAGGGGGGAAAGGGAGGGGGCTGCGGGAGACGAGGAACAGGAAACAGCAAATGACTCTGATTTATACTGCAGGACTACATCCGGTGGGGCACTCTTTTGTGAGCAGCCTCTCCTGGCGAGAGCGCCTCCCCGAGCGCCGCCGCCGGTCTCTCGCCGAGCTCGCCGAGCGCGCGGCGGGTATTAGAATTCCTACGCTTTACCGTCGCTCATATCTCGGTAAAGCGTGTTGAATTCTGAAACTCGCTGCGCGCCCCCCGTCGACTACTTCATCCGGACCTTCAACGAAGATGACGAGGACGAAGACTCACCCTCTGTGTGTGTGTGTGTGTGTGTGTGTGTGTGTGTGTGTGTGTGTGTGTGTGTGCGCGCGCGCGCGTGCACTGGGCTAAGGCAGTTCGGGACACTTCCGACGCGACGGAAATGGTGATCCGCTGCGATCTGCAGTGGGGATGATGGGGAGGGGGCGAAAAAGGGGGGGGGGAGGGAACGTACTCGAACAATTTGTACCTGTCCAGATGGACGGGCGTGGTGTGGCGGCGCCACTGGATTGAATTGAGCTGGAGACGGATGACAGACTGGTTGAATGATGATGCTCTGCATTCTAAAGAAGTGTGTGTGTGTGTGTGTGTGTGTGTGTGTGTGCGCGCGCGCGCGCGCGCGCTGGAGGAGTCTGCCACTTCCCTGGTCGTCGACCTGATTAGCGACTCGCCACTGTTAACCTGTTCCCTTCCTTACTTTCCAGGTGATATGGCAAGCGCGAGGGACAGGATGGTGTTTACAAACAGGAGTAAGCGATTTTTTTAATCCTTTTTTTTTTTTTGTTGACAATCGGTCCTATGTGATTGATTGGATCGTATATAATTGTGTGCTATAGTTCGAGTTCTCCGTTTACTAAAGAGAAACGTGAGGGTAATCTTCGTGTGTTGTGTGTGTACTTAAATGCAGGCCTCTCGGTGTGGAGGACGAGTTTCGTACTGAGTGAGCGTAGCACACTTATGCCAATTGTATGGTACTGACGTAGTTACACCCCTGAGCTTTCGAGTGTTACGTTACTTTAGCCGCTGTCACACTGTAATCAGCGTCGACCGGATGGTTAGCACGCATAGCATGCCCCCTGTTTGAAACACCCCTACCTCTTTGACTGTACCTTAACCTCATGGCCTGAGGTGTGTGTGTGTGTGTGTGTGTCCGTAATGTTGCCGCCTTTTTCTCGCACTCCGTCTTTTTTATGTTCGTTTTTGTCTTAATGAGGTAAGTCATTTGCAGGGACTGCTCGTCCGACTTGGGGCTCGTTGCCGTAATTGTCTTAATTAATCTATTGTGAGCACTCTGGGCCATTGGCACAGGGAACTCAAGGCCGCATTCGGGGCTCTCTCATTTTACTCACAGTGCAATTAATAATTTCCGCAGGAACTGGCGACTGAAGTTTATATCTAACTATCCATAAATTGGTCCCGTTGTCAGGGCAACCGACCCTCCCTTCCCCCCCCCCTCTCTCTCTCTCTCTCTCTCTCTCTCTCTCTCTCTCTCTCTCTCTCCCCGTGGCCCGGCGTTGCCTGGCAGCTGCGCCGTGTGTTTGGCGGAAAACAAGGAGTACGCAAGCGTGTAACGGTCCCACTGCAGCTGCAAATCCCTTTCCCAGCTAGTTCGTCGTTGACGTCACGCGACACGAGGATGGAGATGCGAGCCGAGCCGAACACACCGAGCCAAGCAGGCTTAGCAGGGCGGTTAAGCAGGGCGAGCCGAGCCGCGGCATTGGACCCCGACTGCAAAATACAAAGTCGGCGCGACGTGTACTTTTTTTGATGATGCCACCTTCGCCGTGCTCTCTCTCTCTCTCTCTCTCTCTCTCTCTCTCTCTCTCTCTCTCTCTCTCTCTCTCTCTCTCTCTCCCTCTCTCTCTCATGGGTTGTTCTGCATAGGTGCGAGTGAGACGGCACGGTGTGCGGAATCAGGCTGCAAGGCGTCGCCATCAACAGGCCTACAGGGCGTCGTCGTTAGGCGCGCGCCTGTCCGTAACAACCCCGTTTCGTCTCGTCAGACTCGAACTAGGCCAGCGTCGCCCCGGCCGCCCCGCCCGTCCCTGTCACCCAGAATTTGGCGGCTTTAGCAGCCGAGGCTTTCGCATAGTGCCGTGGCCGCCGAGCCGATCCGCCGGCACAACCTGACCGACTCCCGCGGCGAACTAGGTCGCGGCACTTTCCCGCAGGAGAAACGGGACGGTCGGAAGGACGTTATTTTCGTCCTCGATGTCACGCGATGTCTGCAGCCAGAGTCGCTGAATGGGGGACTCGAATCGAACGTGTGACTCCACGTTCGGTTGGAGCTCCATACGGGTCTAGATTCGGTCGCCTGCAGCCGGTGGGCCGCAGCCGCAGTGGGCGGCAGCGCGGCGGCCCGGACCACCACTTTGTGCGAAGGTTCGCCATTATTGCTCGTAATCGCGAGGCAGCCCGAAGAAGGGCCGCAGGGAAAGTAGCTGTCGAGGCCATCCGCGCCGGGCAGCCCACTGTGCGGTGAGCCGACGGGCCGTGAGATATGACGGTCACGTGACACCGATTTATTCCCAACGGCGGGCAGGCGCCCTCAGCCTCACCTGCGCACGCCGCGCCGCCAGACTCACGCCGCACAGCACACTGGGCCGCCCGCCTGTCGCCTTTCATTCGGCGCCTGAGAACAACAGGATCGACAACCTTGCCGCGCCCCCGCAGCCGCAGGCCGCCGCCAGCCGCTCTAAAGGGGAGCACGGATCGGCATCAACAGCGTTCAGACGCAGCAACTGCCAAAAATCAGCGCGAAAACATAAAAATTCGTCTGCATTTTGCCTCTCTTTCTGGTTCCCATTTTACCAGCCGGTCAAATCTCGGATTTTATTTTTAGGCACGAAGTAGCCTTATAGCCTCACCGGGGTTGGGTTTTTTTTTTTTTTATTATTTTTATTGTCAGTCTGGCCCCTTATGCAAATCCGAAATTTTCTATACGATTTTGATGAGATTTGGCAGAGTGGTAGAACTTTGTACCCTGATTTCAGTGGTGAAATGTGGTTGAAAAGTGTAGGGCCAATTTTGAGAAATTTTGAGTTGAAATCGCCGTTTCCATGGCAAAACTCGACTCGTCAGCGAAAAACAGAGGGAGAGGGGGGAGCCGAGCCACCGGAAATGGAATCCGACCAATAGCAGCGCTCCTTTTCGCCTCTGTACAGCTTACACCAAAAACGCTCGCTCCCTTGAAAAAGCGCGTTCGAATCAAAATTGTCTTTTGCTGCAGCTAGAAGAGCTCCAACAATGGTATAGACGTTGTTTTCGAACGTGGCCATTTGGATCGGCCGGTCGGTCGGTGATTGTTGGCCAGAGTGTCCCGCGCCGCTGCGCGCAGGCCCTGTTGTTTTCAGATATACCAACCCTACATGTTCTAAACTCTTTGAATCGGAGTGAAATATGACATTAAACTGCGTGCCTGTGCAAATGCATTTGTGAAAAAACTATCCCTAACGTAGTTTGAGTGTGACTATAAGTCCCTTTTCGAAAACAGTGGGCGTGTAGCTGCACCTTGTAGCGAGGTTTGATGGTATTTCTGAATCTAAGACGAAACGATCTGGACACGGGGGCTGTGCTTTTTTCTAACCTTAAAGCTGGGTGAACTGGGTGAACTGGACTATTTTACTGCACGTTTCTGTGAATAACTTGTCCTTCAGGTATTATGAGACTGTCTTAAATGTCTGTTTTTGACACAAATTGATACGCAGCTGGTCTTTACGTAAGTTTTAGTATTACTTATAATGGTCTGACAAACATAAACAGAACTACACACAACGCAGTCCTAGCCTTAGTTATCTTTGTTAAACCAGAACATAAATGAAAATTAACTTCGTGACTACCAGGATTTCGTGAAATCGTATTTTTTTAAAATAATTTTTGGTTAGTTGTCAGTTGTCTGCACTTCTGCGCTGAGTGTTTGTAGCAGGGCAGGTGAGAGCCGCACCCCTAGCGGGGCACAGTGGAGCACAGCAGAGCCCCGGCCGATGCCGTCGCGATCCTATTTATGCACATGGCGCGCTAACCCACTGACACTGACGCACACACAGAAACGCACACACACGCACGCACGCACGCACACCCTCACAGAGGTAGGGATCGACAGGCGTCCCAGTGCGCCCCTCTCTCGCCTGGAGCCCTCCGAGCCCTCCGGTGCCCTGCGCGGAGCCGGAGGAGAAGGAGTCGTTTCCGGTGCGAGTAGGATTCATGGGGAGGCATGGGCTGCTGGCAGGGCGGCGGCAGCAGAAGCAGCGCCGGCTTCGGAAACCATTCCGGCTGACCTCGAATCCCTCAGCGCTCCGTCGCGGCGGGGCGGGGCGGGGTGGGGCGGGGCGGGGTGGGGCGGGGCGGGGTGGGGCGGGGCGGGGCCCACTCGACGGAATTCACGAGTCCGTCGTTTCGTCTCGCGTTTTGTTGCACGCCGCGCGCCGAGTGCCGGTCCCCGCCCCGCCCCTCTCGCTCCGCCTGCCTGCCGCCCGCCCGCCGTTCCCACGCAAAACTTTGTAAATCTTGGCACTGTTTCCCGAAAACCTCGCGCGCGCAGACATGAATCAGGCTTCATCCCGCCCGGCGGGCGGTTCGGTGCCGTGCCCCACGCCGTGCCCCACGCCGTGCCCCACGCCATGCCACACGCCCCATCGGCGCCCGCACGTCACCTCCCGCGGCCTGATGGCCTGACGTACGACTGCCAGTTGAATTGAAGGTTAAGCTAAGTGAAGATCCCTGTCCTGCTGAAACCGCGCGCTGCCCTCCCCTTCCTGGCGGGGCGCGGCGTGTGGCACACAGTGGGCCGGAAGACCGGCGCAGGGTGTCGAAAACGCGAGACCACGCGTTTTTAGCTCCAGAGTTGCCGAACAAAACGCGAACCGTACGTGTGACCCCACAACTGGATTCCTCGTTCGGAGAGCAACCCATTGGCGGTGTCACACGGTGTCCCATTCAGCGACTTCAGAGCTCAAAACCCGTCCGGGATTTTGCCAAAAAAAGACCGCCTCTACCAGTCTTCTGACCCACTGTGCGGAGGGTCCCCACCTGGGGTTCGTGGGCCACCACCAAGCCAACCTCTGTTGATCCGCTTTATTTTTATCTTCCTCATTATTTTTCTTATCCTGCTCTGGGAATGGCAAGAGTGTAAGTCAGTGACGGCCGCGGCACAATGCCCGCTTCCGCCTCCAGATGTACTAATCGCTGGCCCACAAAGGGCCGGCCGGGTCGCGGGCGCGCCTCGCTGCTCGCCAGCGCCGGCAATCCCCACCCCGCCCCGCCCCGCCCCGCCCCGCCCCGCCCCGCAAGCATCCCTTAGAAAGTACCTCAAGGGTATTACTATCGAAAAAGCCAAGTCGAATCGGCGCAGGTGCGCGGCTTCGAGTGCGAGGCGCGGTCGGAGCCAAAAAGACGGCGGCAAGAGTTTGGCCGGGAGATTAACGCGTACCATTCGACAATTAATGGTACCTGCTGGAATCTATTAGCCCGACGACAATTTACGACTGTCCTTTTCCTCCCCCTTTCTTCTTTTTGTTCCGCCGAGCGAGACACCACTGCTTGTTCATGTAGTCGGCCGGTGATCATGGCGCAGTGGCCCTCGGCCCCGGCCAACGAGCGGATTGCGCCGAAATTAGTATCCGAGAGGCTGATTCCGAACAGCGCTCTCGGTTCTTACAGGGAGAGAGAGAGAGAGAGAGAGAGAGAGAGAGAGAGAGAGAGAGAGAGAGAGAGAGAGAGAGAGAGAGAGAGAGAGAGAGAGAAGCTCTGGTCGGAATCAGTCCGCCGGGCAGGCTGCGCTGCTGGGCTCGCGGGAAGATAGCTTCCGATAACAATGGCATGGCACTCAGTCTTACGGGACCACAAAAGCCCGCAGCCAGATTGGCCCCGGGTTCAAATACCAGCGCCAGAAGCGCACACTTTTCTCTCCTCCCCCCCCCCCCCCGCGCGTAAATTGCAGAGCGGCCTCGATCGGATGACTGGTCAGATCACTCTGTCAGCTGAACTGTATACATTGTATGCAGTAAATACTGTATACATGGTATATGTATACAGCAAATACTGTGTACATGTCATGTACACAGCTAATGCTGCGTGCATACCCATGTATACTGTAAATGCTGCGTGCATATCCATGTATACAGTAAATGCTGAGTATTGACCGTCCTAAAAAAATTATTCGTAGAGAGAGGGGTTGATTTTGAACGCTCATGAACGCGGTAGTGCTGCCTTTAAACGGGCCTGCGATCGCCCGAAGGACCGGTCTGGTTTAAAGGTAATGCTGCCGTTTAAAGGTTTGGCCCGGGGTCCGGGTTGGTGGCTTAGCCGGGCCACCCACGCGTTCCTGCTGTCCTTTTTCGCCAGCTGGCGGCGACCAGACCCGCCGCCTCAAGCAAAAGCAAGGAGCCTCAAGCCTCTCAGCGGCAGGGCACCGTGGGCACGGCAGGCCAGGCCAGGCAGTCTGGCAGGCAGGGTCCCGCAGGATCAACAGGAGTCGCAGCCTTTGGACGTACCTGCTGGGAAAACGTCGGTCGCGCTTCCCTTTTATTCGTCGCGGTGGGCCCCGTAGGACCCCGTAGGACCCCACAGGACCCCATAGGACCCCACAGGACCCCACAGGACCCCACAGGACCCCACAGGACCCCACAGGACCCCACAGGACCCCACAGGACCCCACAGGACCCCACAGGACCCCTCAGGACCCCACAGGGCCCCTCAGGACCCCACAGGACCCCACAGGACCCCACAGGACCCCTCAGGACCCCACAGGGCCCCTCAGGACCCCACAGGACCCCACAGGACCCCACAGGACCCCACAGGACCCCACAGGACCCCACAGGACCCCACAGGACCCCACAGGACCCCTCAGGACCCCTCAGGACCCCACAGGACCCCACAGGACCCCACAGGCACCAGGCCTGAGGCCTCTCCTTCCCCTCCCCCTCCCGCTGGGGACACCCCGACCTGGAATGGAGAGGCAAGCGGCCTGAAAAATCGAGTCAGACATTTTTGAGAGATTGGCGTGTCACCTCGCGGATGCGACAGTCTGGATCCAGTGAGACGTCCGTGGGGGAATAGGGGGGGGGGGGGGAGCAGAGCGGAAAATGACAACAGGATGGCAGTGCGTAGCGCGTCTCGTCGCGGGTTATGAGTGAAGTTTAGTCACTTTTTGCCGGGCGCGAGTTTTGAAGCAGGCGCCTAGTCTCTCCTCTCTCTCTCTCTCTCTCTCTCTCTCTCTCTCTCTCTCTCTCTCTCTCTCTCTCTCTCTCTCTCTCTCTCTCGGACTCTTACTCACTCCCACTCTCTCCCACGCTCGGACTTTCCCATAGAAATGTCGGGCTGCGCGCACTCGCCGGTCCCGACTCCAGCGGAGCGTTGAAATGCGCCGGATTCAATGAGACAAGCTGGCAACTACAACGAATTCGGGACGCGGAATGTCAGCGGCACTCTGTATGAGTCGCCATGCCGAAGTGCACGCAAACTGACACAAAAAGAAATGTCCGAATTTAGCATCATATGTGCGCCGTTTTGCATGCCGATTGGTTAAACCACCCTAGCCATGTACGGCCACGTGCGTAGTTCGCACGGGGTAGAAATCACACCGTCGAAAGTAGGATAAAAACCAAGCCCAATGTAATTTTTGTCGAAGTTTTTTAAAAATATTTGAAAAAAGTTCTGTTTTTTTAGGGGCAAGTTTTAAGTTCCTATCTTTTCTGTGTTGCAGGAGACGACGACGACCGCTACCCGTCGCGAGATGAGCACTACGAACAGCTCAACCGTAAGTTGATCAATTTTCCTGTTTTCTTCTTCTTCTTCTTCTTCTTCTTCTTCTTCTTCTTCTTCTTCTTCTTCTTCTCCTCTCCTTCGCGCGTCGTTCGTGTGGGGCCCGAGCATGCCCCACGCCGGAAGCCGTGATGATGTTTTATCGCTCTCTCTGCATCCCTTCTTCCACCTGCCGCCTCGGCAAGAAAGGCGAAAACAGACAAAACAAACAACAGGAAGGAGTGCAAAGTCATGTTGACGGGATGGCGGTGCGCCTCTCGTCTTACTCCGTGTGTGTCCCACGGAAACAAAACTTAACGAACGCGACGCCCGATGATGCACGGCGGCACGGCTGACCGAGCCAACGCCGTCTAATGAGTGCGACAGAGACCAGCTATCACTGGGCCGATGGTTGCTGTGGAGTGGAACGCGCGCGCACACACACACACACACACACACACACACACACACACACACACACACACACACACACACACACACACAGACGGACTCCCGGGCATGGCGCGATGACACACTGTGTCCGCCCAAGGCGGCTTGTGTGTGTGTGTGTGTGTGTGTGTGTGTGTGTGTGTGTGTGTGTGTGCAGCGTCCAACCCTTCTTCCTGCCCCGCCCCACGCGGGCTTCACGGCGGAGATTTGGCAACGTGTGTCGCTGGGTGGCGCTACGCTACGCCGATATATATATCTCTCTCTCTTTCCCTTTCTGTCTCTCGCTCCGGTCGTGGCGCGCCATGGCGGTGGCGCCATCTAGCGGCCGCAATCCCAACTAGGCGTGGCGCCCGCTCCGCCCTGACAGCTCACACACCGGCAAGGCAGGGCGAGGTGGGGCAGGGCGGGGTGGGGCGGGGCGTGGCAGGGCAGCCGTGGCGGCGATACCGTAGAATTAAGGTGGAGAGGCTGGCTCGTTGTTAGCGCTCTAGTGTCCGTCCATCTCCTGAATGGGGTCCAGGAAGCTGATGTGTGCGCTCGCCCCTCTGTGTGTGTGTGTGTGTGTGTGTGTGTGTGAGAGAGAGAGAGAGAGAGAGAGAGAGAGAGAGAGAGAGAGAGAGAGAGAGAGAGAGAGAGAAAGTCGGCTTTTGTACCCGTGTGCGTGTGGCCCGTGTTGGTGGGCGTTTTATTGCGGTGTGGATGGATACATTGTGGGCCCTAGGCCCGCCCAGGCCCACCCAGGACTCAGTAAAATGGCGAAGGGGGTGTGGTATGTCGCGGACGGGTCGTCCGCGGGCACGGACGCGCACGCAGCAGCGAGTTGTGTGTTGTGTTGTTTGTGGCCGGGCGTGTGTGAGTGTGTGTGTGTATGTGTGTGTTGCAATCGCAGAGAAGTGGCCCAGCGACTGCCTGCCAGTCACGTACTGCGCCGAGGGGGTGGGAGTATCTTCTCTATAACGCCGTCCCTCAAAGCCCGGCCCAGCCCGCCCTGCTGGCTGCGCGCCGATGGCCCAATGGCTCTTCCAAGAGCTCCAAGAGCTCCGAGAGCCAATACCCCGGGGCCGGAAGTAATCCCGGTGCCAGCAGAGTGGGAATAAAAACTCGCCTAAGCACTCATGCATTCCTTTTTTCTTTTTGCGACGGACCGAGTTTGTTCAGGTGGCGGAGAAGGGACTCGGCGTCGCTTGCGGTCCTGCGGTGTGCGCGGAGTGACGCGTTTGATGCGACGCAGTGCACTGAAAAAAAATGAGTTCCTCACCTGAGAACGTTTGCATCACTATGCTGGATTGCTCTCGGATTATCTGAGAGCATTCCATCAAAGTGATGCAAATGTTCTCAGATTGAGAACTCATTTTTTTGCCTTGCAGCATGCCGGGCAATGCTTCCGTCGCTCTGTCTCGGAATCCGCCCGCAGTCGACGCGCGAATCAACCTCGTCCGCGTGAGTGGCAAACTCGCTCTGCCGCCGCCGTTTCGGCGCCGTCGCACAGTGGGCGCGTGCGTGCTTGGCTGCCGTGGCCCGCCCGCCCACCTCCGCCCGCCCGCCCGCCTCCGCCCGCCCGCCCGCCTCCGCCCGCCCCCGCGCGCACAAAGAAGCGTTTTATCTGTGCAACTCGGTCGCACCGCGCGTGCGAAACAGGTGGTGTGCGTGTGCGGCGCTCGCAAAGTTGGTTCAACTCGACTGGCGCGGCCCCGTGCCCCGGCCGGGCCGCGCCGTGCCCCCCGCTGTCAAGACCAGCTCCCTCGCTGAGCCCCAGCCCTGCGCTCGCTGCATCCTCTAGAGCGGCACGTCCCGGCCGTCGTGGCCGTGCTGGAACGACGCGACCGATGCGGCGGCCGTCATCGTGGAACTCGGTGGGCCATACAGGACCGACGCAGGCGGCCAAAGACGCGCGTTTTCAGCTCCAGCGTCGCTGGACAGGAGTCGAACCGAGTGAGTCGCGCCAGTGGATTCCTCGTTCCACTTGTGGGGTCCCATGTTCGGTTCGACTCCCGCATTTAGCGACTCCGGAGCTCAAAACGCGTCTAGAGTTTTGGCCGCGCCTGCGCCGGTCTTCTGGCCTACTGTGCGGAGCAGAGTTGCTGCAGCACCAGTCGTTGCAGCCTTGCAAGTAAAATTGGCGGCTCGTAACGACGGTGTCATTGTTTTCGTTAGCGGAACGGCGGGGCGTGGCGGGGCGTGGCGGGGCGTGGCGGGGCGTGGCGGGGCGTGGCGGGGCGTGGCGGGGCGTGGCGGGGCTTCCACCGCGCGAAACGAATTCCAGCCGCAACTCCGTCATAAAATAAAATCAGCCAGATGGAGGCCGCATCGCATCTCTCTCTCTCTCTCTCTCTCTCTCTCTCTCTCTCTCTCTCTCTCTCCCCCTCTCTCTCTCTCTCTCTCTCTCTCTCTCTCTCTCTCCCTCTCTCCCTCTCTCCCTCTCTCTCTCTCTCTCTCTCTCTCTCTCTCTCTCTCTCTCTCTCTCTCTCTCTCTCTCTCTCTCTCTCTCTCTCTCTCTCTCTCTCTCTCTCTCTCTCTCTCTCTCTCTCCCTCTCCCCCCCCCTTCTCCCTCTCCCTCTCTAATCCCGAACCCTGGCCATCACCTCGTTTGTGCGGTTCTCATTGAAGCGCCGTCGTGTGGACCACGGTTTTGCCCCTCTTTTATCCAAACCTATTTGGCTTTCCTGAACCTCCTCTTTCGGGGGGCAGGGGCAGGGGTTGGGAGGGGGAGGGAAAAGAGGTGGGGGGGGGGACTGGTCGCTCCACGCATGTACTCACTACGTGAGCTAAGCACCCCTGAATTAAATATTCTGTAAGCGTGCTTGTAATATTGTGGTGACGGTGGGCGCGCGGCCCCCTCCCCCAAACCAACCCCCACCCCTCCACGCTCCGAGTGGTGTCGTTGCGTCGGCCGGGTCCTCTGCCTGCCTTTACATTTATATGGGGAACTTGTTCAGCTCGGTGCGAACAGAACGCACGCAGAGTTATTCTCTGCAGGATTGTGTGATTTCTTTTTGGATCGAGATATTTTGGGCTGGTGTACTGTCCTGGGACCCTTCGCGCCAGACGCACACGCGCGCGCGCTCTCACACTCACACACACACCAGCAAACGCGCTCACACTTCCAAGCCACACACCCCATTCGCCACATCGAATCTTCCGATCTCTTTCTCATCCAGCACTTTGGAGAGGCGGTGCCGGCCCGTTTGGGGTGAGGGGTGCGGGGTGAGGTGGGGAGGGGCACTTCCTTGTTGTTGATTGCCTCCCTCTGCTGCAGCGTGGCCGTGATGGAGGCCGTGGTGGAGGCCGTGGTGGAGGCCGTGGTGGAGGCCGTGGTGGAGGCCATGGTGGAGGCCGTGGTGGAGGCCGTGGTGGAGGCCGTGGTGGAGGCCGTGGTGGAGGCCGTGGTGGAGGCCGTGGTGGAGGCCGTGCCGGTCGCGCGGATGAGGGATTGCGCTCAAAGTGGAAGAGATGTGAGGTGAAATATAAAGACTAAAAAAAAAACCAAAAAACTGATTGGAGGCGTTTTGCTTCAGATGCATAGCTGCTAGACTCGTCAAGCTCGCCATGGCATTTTTTTTCCTTCTTTTTTTGGCCTATTTACGTCTTGATTGCAAAACTGAGCCTGCTCCCGCCCTGTTTTTCAATGTTTTCGCGCGACGCGGCCAGGGGGTGCACGTGGATTGCGCTGCTGATTTGGTCCGGGTTTTGTCGGCACGACCTAATCTTTTTTTTTTTCCCCCCTTTCTTTCGTTTGGCGTGTAGGGCCTGGAGAAGTGGTTGGTAAATGGATGGCATTAATTCAGAGGCACAGCCTCGTCCTCGGCACGGCCTCGGCCACGGCACGGCCTCGGCGGGCGCCATGCGGCAACTAGCACACGCCGCGCCGCCCACATAGCCGACCCTCAAAATCCCTTTTTGCCCCCGAATATATCCCGGCGCTTTCAGCGCAAGCGAATTCATTGAATTATGCCACAGCGATGAGGTTGTTGTTGTGCACTGAAGCAGAGTTTAATCTACTTTACCGTGTGTGTGTGTGTGTGTGTGTGTGTGTGTGTGTGTGTGTGTGTGTGTGTGTGTAGCTCGACATAAGCCCCTCAGGCCGGCCGCGCGCGATAGTGCCAGTGCCTGCCTGGCTGTGCCATGGCGGTGGCGTTGTCCATGTTGTGCGAGCGTCACTCGCTTTTGGCGGGAAAAGGTGTCACTTTTTTTCTGTGTTTTTCTCAATTATTATTTTTTTGCGGCGGCTGGGTCGCTGCACCGCCCCACTCGATGCCTGCTGCTTACAGTGAACGCGGTGCTGGGAGCAGCTAGCCCCAATTAAAAGTTTAGAGACTGTGTCACGGAGGATGAGAGATGAAGAGAGCGAGACATTCCTCTGTCCATCCATCGCGGCGTCGCGGCGTCGTGCGGGTCAGGACACCCGAGAGGCAACTTGACGTCGTGTCGTTTGAGCTGCGAATACGAGACAACTTTCGGCCCGAGTTTGGAAGCGCGCCTCTGGAGGGGTCGCACAGTGGGCCAGAAGACCGGTGAAGGCGGTCAAAATCCCGGACGCGTTTGGATCTCCAGAGTCGCTAAATGGGACTCGAACCGAGCGTGTGGCCCCACGAATGGATTGCTCCCCGAACGAGGAATCCATCGGTGGGGTCACACGTTTAGTTTGAGCCCCTGTTCAGCAGCTCTGGAGCTCAAAACGCGTGTAGAGTTTTGACCGCCTGACGCAGGTCTTCTGGTCCACTGTGGTGGGTCGGCCGGGCGCGCGGCTTCGCCGTGGCCACGCCACCAAGGTGCGATGACGATTCTTGCCGGTGGGGACCCCCCCCCCCCATTCAACTCCTGGCAGAAAAAAATCCGTCCCCCTTGTGCACGCGGTCCCCACCGACATCCTGGAGCTGTTTTAGAGGCACATCGACGTCGGGTCGGTGAGTGACAAGGCTCGTCTGTCCCACCTGCAGCACTCCACAGCTGGCGCAGGCCGCGGCAGACAAACAGAGCAGTCCGATCAGCGGCCTGTCAGAGGATGTGCTGGTGTGGCCCACCTCAACGCTCAAGATAGGTTTTGTTTTATGTTCCTTTTGTTCTTTTTCTTTAGATTATTATTTTTTTTCTTTTTTTGTTTGCTTGTGCCTGCCCCAACCCCATTCGTCGCGAGGCGTCATTCCTGCCGTCCGGCCGTCTGCGGGCCGTCCGTGGTGCGGACCGCATAGAGTACTCGCTGTGGCCGTCGTTTTTAGTTATTCCCTCTTTTATTTTACAGAATTCGCCTTCCCTGTCATTGAATGGAATTCGCTGCGCGGCGTGAGGAGAATTTTAGAACGGGGACTCGTGACTAAACCCACAGTGGGCCAGAAGAGCCCAGTGGAGGCGGTCAAAACTCCGGACGCGTTTTGAGCTTCAGTGTCGCTAAATGGAACTCGAACCGAACGTGAGACCCCTGGATTGCTCTCGGAACTAAGAATAAGTTGGTGGGGTCAAATGTTTGGTTTGAGTCCTGCAGGTCAGCGATCCTGGAGCTCATAACGCGTGAAAAGTTTTGACCGCTTGCGTCGGTCCTCTAGCCCACTGTGCGCCCTGGCTGCCCTGGCTGCCCTGCCTGCCCGTCGCGTAATTCTAACTTGTTCTGTTCCTGTTTCATTCCCGCCACGCCCTCAGCGGGATGAAAAGCCAGGGCGAGAGGGGACAGGGGGAGAGAAGGGGGCGGGAAAGGGAGGGGGTCGCGGCGGTCGCCCGGCGTTGACGGATGGTGCGGCGAATGATTCATCCACCTCGACCAGTGGCGCCCTTATTTTCCTCATTTCCTTCTTTCCGGCCCGCCGGTCTGATTAAGACGTCGGCTTTAATATTTTCGAGCAGCACGCACTCGTTGGCCGGGGCGGTGTGCCCTTGGGAGCGACCGACCAGGCGGACCGAGCAGGCAGGCAGGCAGGCGGGCGGGCGGGCGGCAGATTGTTTCGGAGTCGGAAAGTCATCCCGGATGGCAGACGGAGCTGGCAGCCAGCCGCGCGCTCTCGAATGCACTCCGAACCCGTTTCCATAAGCTTTGGCGGAGACAGGCGTCGTGTTTCCTGGGCTGCCTGTCTGTCCGCGCTCAGATCCCTGAGACGTCCTGACACGTCGAGCAGGCGGCCCCAGTCCCCGCGAGGCCCCCGGCGAGGCGCGGTTAGCCCCTTCGGCCCGCGATGACACCTCTTGCTGTGTGTGTGTGTGTGTGTGTGTGTGTGTGTGTGTGTGTGTGTGAGTGTTTCCGCGTTCGCGTGCGGGTACCGCAATGCCACGGAGCGGTGTCCCTAATCCTCCCGCGCGCGACGAAGCGATTCCAGTGCACCGCTGCTACCCGCTGCCGTTTAGCGCGTTTAGCCCACTTAGCGCGTGTAGCGCTGCTCTTTGTTTGTCAGGCTTCAGGCAGACAGACAGACAGACAGACAGACAGGCCGGAAGGCTGGCGTAAGGTGATCCCGTCGAGGACGAGGCGGCGGGTCCTGGGGGCATCCGCGCCCGCGCAGAGTGGGCCAGCAATCGGCCAAAACTCTAGATGCGTTTTGAGCTAAATGGGACTCGAACCGAACGTGTTACCCTACCCATGGATTGCTCTCCGAATCGAAGGTCACACGTTCGGTTCGAGTACTGCTTGGCGACTCTGGCGCTGAAAACGCGTCTGGAGTTTTGGCCGGCCGCACGGCTCACTGTGCCACTTCGGGCTGCCTATTCTCCAGCCTGCTTCCGCTCACTGCCCATCAGAACGGAAACACTCTGACGGCGTGCCGCCCGGCGTGGCCGTGCCTGCCTTGTTTGACGCCGCGTTCCGCCGCTCGAGAAAAACGACGCCGCCTGTTTTTACGCTCCTCTTATTGAACGGCTCGCGGACTCCGCTCGCCCTCTTCGTTGAGAATTGAGAATTGAGAGAGAGAGAGAGAGAGAGAGAGAGAGAGAGAGAGAGAGAGAGAGAGAGAGAGAGAGAGAGAGAGAGAGAGAGAGGGAGAGAGAGGGGGGGAGAAAGGTGAGGAGTGGGAGGGCCGCGTTTTGGAAGGAAAACTGCCGGCTGTTGTTAACATTTAAAAAGTTTGGACACTTTTGTCTGCGCGTGTCGCGTGATTTAGCACGTCCGCTGGGGCCGAAGCCAGGCGACGCAGGAATTAATGAGTGAGCACGTTTTTATTTTTTGAAGGGAAAGAAAGAAGCAACGCGGATTATTTTTATGGGCAGGTGACCTTTTTAGCAGAGACTGTTTGTTGGGTGTGCTAATGTGACAGAATGTTTGCTGCAATCGCCAAGTTTTGGCATCAGTCTATGTTTGCAAAGCGAGCTTGCTCGTTTCGCTTCTAATTGTTCAGCACTCAGGTTACTCGCAGCTCCTCGAGTACGGGCGGGGCGGTGTTCCTACAACATATATCGCCCAGCCAGCCGTGGTACCGCAGTCTCCCTTCCTCACTGAGAATCAAAGAGTCTTGATCAATACCCAATTTGGGTGAGGAACATTTTATCACCCGAATTTGGGTGAGGAAGGTCTCTCGCCCAAATTTGGGTGAGGAAGGCTTCCTCACTTAAATTTGGGTGAGGAAGGGGTAGTAGCTACCTAATATGGCTTCCTCACCCAAATTTGGGTGATAAAGAATTCCTCACCCAAAATTTTAGTCATGATCATGACCCTTTCATTCTCAGTGCTCTCTCTGTTTCTCCGTCCCTGTCTCTTCACAGTCTCTCTCCCTCCCTCCTTCCGGTTAGTATCGAACTTTTCTGGCGATTGATTGAGATGGACGCTCTCTGTCGTTACGCCGGCAGTTCAGTCCCTTTAACGGCTTCGTTAGCCGAGCCTCGAGAAGCGGTTCAATCTTGTCGTCGGCCACCCTCGTTTGCCGCCCCTGCCGCCTAGGGTTGCCGCCGGCAAACGAGGCAGTGGTGAATGTACCTGTCGAATCAGACGCGATGCACAGTGGACCAAAACTTTAGACGCGTTCTGAGCGCCAGCACGGAAAAAAATCATTTGTTGTGGTGATCAGCTTTGTTCGATAGGCTGAATTCGATAGCTGCAATCGAAAAGTCGATACCTTCAACTAAAAGTTGGCTGCTACGACCGGCCTTTTGTAAAAGGACAACTGAGCTGGGGTTTGTTATCCTCTTGCAAGTGGTCCGTCGTAGCAACCAGCTTTTCGTTGTAGGTATCGACTTTTCGATTGCAGCTATAGAATTCAGCCTATCGAACAAAGCTGATCACCACAACAAATTATTTTTTTTCCGTGAGAGTCGCTTTTAGGACTCGAACCGAGCGTGCGAAACTGTCCCTCGTGTTCGACGACGGACAGCCCTGTGGCACCGTCATGCGTTCCGGCCCTCGAGGTTCAGGATTGCAGGGTTCGGGAAGTGCTCAGACTTGTGACAGCCTAAACAGGTCTGCGCAGTGGAGGGAGCTGTCGTCCGCATTCAGGCCAGCGGTAATGCATTGAAGCGGTGTTTGGACGGGGAGGGGGGGAACCCCCTGGGAAAAGTTTTGATCAAGATGGATCGCCTGGTGATGCCGGGGCTCCAAGGTTGCTGGCCGCACTAAACAGGACAGGAAACCCTATTTCGTGTTTTTCCCCCCCCCCCCGAAATTTTCATTTCTTTTAAATTCTATTACTTTGTTTTGCTGTTTTTTTGTTTGTTTGTTTTTTTTTGCGTGTGTCGTGCTCGCGAAGGTCCGCCGACCGGCCGCGCACCTCGGTTAGGACGGGAAAAATAAAATAAAAGAAGGCCGAGAAGGAAGTGACGAAACTTCGGAAGGGGTGGCTTGCGGAAGGGCATTGGGGTGGGGGTGGGGGTATCCTCGGTGGCTCTACTTCCGACTGGGTGCGCACCAAGCCCCGCCGGGAGCTCTTGCGGCCCTCGGGGCTGTTCGGCACTGCTCGGGGGCGCTGCTCGGGGGCACTGCTCGGGGGCCTCCTCGGAGCCAGCAGCGGGAGGCAGTCGATGGGTCCCGTTGATCTCGTTTTACTGTTTGGGAACACGGTGACGAGCTGGGGGCGGCCGGGGCGGCCGGGGCTTAGAGCGGCCGGGCGGGGCGCGGTGGCGAGTGGCGAACAAGAGTGCCGTCGGTTTTACTCCGCCATCAAGCACCAGCCGCGCGTGGCTGGGCGTGGCGGGGCGTGGCGGGGCGAGGTGGGGTGAAATTCCTGCTGATTTGCACCCGGACCGGGACTCGCTCGCTGATCGTTTCCAATCACGACTTTCATTTTACTCTCCCTGACGCGGACGCGGGCGGCGCTCTGGCTCCGGCTGCGCCAGTCACGCAGGCCCCAGTGTTGCACAGTGGGCCAGACCGGTGCAGCAGGCGCTAGAAATCTCAGCGCGTTTTGAGCTCTCCAGAGTCGCTAAACAGGACTCGCACCTGTGTGTGTCTGTGGGTGAAGCCACGCATGGCTCCGGGGTATAAATCTGGCTCTATCCCGGCGTCGTCACGCAGGCCGTTCGCTCGGATTTTTGCCTGACAAAAAGGGCACTTTCAATCGACGGCGAAACTGCGGCGCGTCGCGGTGGCCGTGCCGGGCCGTGCCGGGCCGCGCCGCGCCGCGTCGGGCGGGGCACTTAGGCAGCCACTTTGTGGCGTTGGAGGGCCGTCCGCGCCCCCCTGGGGGCCTCCACCTGCCCCTGGCCTCGCCCTGGCCGCGGGCCGCGTGAAATATGCGGGGTGGGGGGGTGGGGGGCTCGATCTAGAAATATGTGCGCCACGCCCTGGGGCCCGGGGGGCACAGGACAGGACTCGCCAAGCGGCCAGCCGCCGCACAGTGGGCCAGAAGACCGGTGCATATGGTCGCTAAACAGGACTCGAACCGCACTGTTATTCAACGAATGTGACGTCACATTCGTTAAAATGTGAATTTTGTCACATTCGTTTGAATACGATGTCACATTTGTTTGAACATGACACGGCCGTTAAATTAGGGTGTCACATTCGTAGGGTGTCACATTCGTTTGAACGTGCGTCAACATTCAAACGAATGTGACGTCTTATTCAGACGAACGTGACGAAATTTGCATAGCAGTGCGAACGGCCCCACCGATGGATTCCTCGTGGGGAGGGCAATCCATTGGCGGGGGCCACACGCTCGGTTCTTGTCCCATTTAGCGACCCTGGAGCTGAAAACCCATCCGGGATTTTGACCACCTCCACCGGTCTTCTGGCCCACTGTGCGCCGCCACGCACGGCCGAGGCTTCGGCCAAGGCGCGCCGAGGAGCGGAGCGCCCGGATCATTGAGATGTATCGACGCATTTCCATGTTTATGGCCCGCTAAGGTTTTTATTTTATTTATTTTATGCATTTTATTTAGCCTTGGTGGGCTGTCGCCTTGCTTTTTGTGTCGTTTTTGGTTGTTCCCGGAATGAATGACGCGGATGCACCGTCACGCCACGCCCGACCACGCCTCGGCCTTCCGCCAGGCGACTCCAGCGAGTGTGTGCTGGCTAATCTCCATCCTCCGAGACTCCGAGATTTAGGGGGCAGCCTTGGTGCTTGACCTTGTCCGGTACATGACTGCCGCGTCGCTGCGGCCGGGACGCCGAGACGACACTTCCAGAAAAAAGGACTGAAAATAGGGGAGGAATAAGTTGGGCGGCGCAAGGCCGGCCTTCTTGGCCTTGTCGTTGAGGGATGGCGGGGAGCCCTGCTGTCGCCGCCGCCCTCGCCGCGTCGTCGCCCGGCCCACATATTTTACAACGTGCCATGCAGACCGCTCGCTCGGCAGGCCGTCTTGGCCGCTCGACACTATGTAAGGAGAGACAATACCGCTTTACTGCGACATGCAGAGGATCGGGCGGCCCCGCCCCGCCCCGCCCCGCCCCGCCCCGCCCCGCCCTGCCTCCCTGCAGCCGTAAAAACCGCATCAACTGAGACATTTATGGGCGGCCGCAAGCCTGCTTACGCAAAGCCGGGCGGAGCGCAGCGCAGCAGCCTCGCCGCGACGTGCACCTACACCTGCAAGATTGACTTCCGCGACGCCATCACACGGTGGGCCGGAAGACCGGTGCAGGCGGCCAAAGCCCTGACGCGTTAGTGAGCTCCAGAGTCGCTAAGTGGGGCTCGAACCGAACGTGTGACCGCCACCATTGGATTGCTCTCCGAACGAGGATTCCATCATTGGTCGACACGTTCAAGTCCCATTTAGCGACTCTGGAGCTCGCGTCCCCCTGTCTTCTGGCCCACTGAGCCACACAACGGCACCGCGCGCGGAGCTCGCCGTGCCACGGAGCGACGCCGACCTTTCCTCTGCGCAAACACGATACACTGGCGGGGATTCATATTTTAGGGGCGCAATCATACATTCTCTCTCAAACGCACAACAAGATACGCACCAACCCCACTACCACCACCACCACCACCACCACCACCACCACCACCACCACCACCACCACCTCTCTCTCTCTTTCTCTCTCTCTCTCTTTCTCTCTCTCTCTCTCTCTCTCTCTCTCTCTCTTTCTCTCTTTCTCTCTCTCTCTCTCTCTCTCTCTCTCTCTCTCTCTCTCTCTCTCTCACACACACACACACACACACACACAATATGCCTAAAACGTCCACAATGGTGGTGCAACAATGGGATTGCCGCGGCGCGTGAAAGATGCACTGCACTGCACACACCACGGACCGCCCTGATCGGAGCTGATTTCGAAGAGAATAGTTTGCCGCCACCTGCCTCTGCATTGTGTGCGGCTGCGGCTCGAGCCTCCGGGGATCGGCCTCAGTTATCGGGGCCGAGCCGGGGCCGAGCCGGGGCCGAGCCGGGGCCGAGCCGGAGCCGAGCCGGAGCCGAGCCGTGGCGATACATTCTGGGATGAGGGAAGATGGCGGGGAGTTCCTCTGGGGACTTCGGCATCCCGTCGGGAAGCGTGGCCCTGCCGCGCCCTGCCGCGCCGTGCCGTGCCGTGCCGCGCCGTGCCGTGCCGTGCCGTGCCGGACCCGCGCCTAATGCCGCCAAGTTGGCCGCCATTAGCAACGATCGGGATATAGCGTGTAGTGCATGACCCCAACTTTTCGCGCCGTGTTTATGAGCTTAAATTTTGTTTGCAGAAAATTATGTACTTTGCGGTGGGCTCAGGCCACACTGTGTGTGTGTGTGGAGAGAGAGAGAGAGAGAGAGAGAGGGGGAGATGCGCGTTTGCGAGCGCGTGTGTGTGCGTGCTTGCGGGCTTTCACAGCCTCCCGTTCCTATTCATGGCGCGGCCTATATTGCCGTCTCTCTCTTTCCTCTATACTTTACGGCGAGTCCTCGAAACTTTCCTTTTTTCAGCCTCCACTTTTTTGCCCCCCCCCTTTTCCCCCCGCAATAGAACGCCATAGTCTCTCCCTCTTGTGTCACCGAGGTGGCGATGAAGGGCTCGCCATTGACGAGGCGACCCGGCTACGCCCTGGCGGAGCCCTGGCCCCTCGCCCTTTCTGGAGCCCCCAGGTGTGCTCTAGCACTTCCCAGCCACTCTCTCTCTCTCTCTCTCTCTCTCTCTCTCTCTCTCTCTCTCTCTCGCTGAGGTTACGGCGACGGGTGGGTGGGCGGTTGCAAGGCATTCTCCGCAAATGCATATAAACCTGCCTCTAAAGATGAGTCAGTATGGCCCTATGCGCGCGCTGCTGCCGCTGCTGCTGCTGGCTCTGTGTGTGTGTGTGTGTGTGTGTGTGTGTGTGTGTGTGTGTGTGTTTTCGGATGGATGGTGAGACCATCCTTGCTGGCTGGCAGCGCACATGCAGGATGATCGCCGCCTCCCTCCTGCAGGGCCTGTGCTGTGCTGTGCCCCCGCCACGCTACGCCGCGCCCTCCACCGGGAAGCGCACACGACCCAGGGTGCGGGGGCACGCGAGGCTGCGCGTTGCGGAGCGGGCGGGACGTGGCAGGGCGGAGCACTCAGGTGGAGGAGGAACCGAGGCGGAAGTGGCGCCGGCTGTGGGACTGCCGCGCTGCACGTGCAAGCAAGCACGGCGCGGCGAGCAGGAATGCACGCCGACTTCATGCCGAGGCCCTGGCCGGTCTGGCGCACACACACTCTCTCTTTCTGTCTCTCTCAAACACACACACACACACACACACACACACACACACACACACGCGCGCGCGCGCGCGCGCGCGCGCCTGCGCGCGTGACAGGGCCTTTCCAGTGGCTTGTCGATGCCCTACAGCGCGGAGCGGGGTGGGCCGACTTTGAGGCAGTTCCCGAAAAGGGTAGGGGGGCTGCCTTTGTGGCTAGTAGTGGTCCATACCTGATAGGTCCCCCCCCCCCCGCCCCCTCGGTCAGGTCTCTTCAAACCTTCAACCGCGCCCCGCGCCCTTCCAAACCATTTGGCCAGCGCGGGCCGCGCGCCCCGCCGAGGCCCCGTTACATGCCACAGCCTACAACTTGGGCTCCAAATCTCGCCCCCCTCTGTCGCGCGCCATCGTCCCGAGCTTGGTCCCGAGGCCGCCCCGCCTGAGGGTTGGCTGGGCGGCGCGGGCGGGCAGGCAGGCAGGCAGGCAGGCAGGCAATCAGGCAGGCAGGCAGGCAGGCAGGCAGGCAGGCAGGCAGGCGGGACACCGATCCCATCAGGACGGCCGTCGCGGTGAGGGCGCACCGCCGCCCTTCGACAACTTTTTTAAACACGCCGTTTCTTCCTGCTGTGAAGTCGTCGCCGTTCCTGAATACCCCTCCCCTCCGCCCGGTGTGTCCAACCGGAACCAACCCTATTCCATTATTTTCGCCGGCCCGCGCGCGGCGCGGTGTTGCTCTTTTTCACCCCTCTCCGCTCTTTAAAAATAAAACGGACGTAGGCGCGCTATTCGGAATAGCGCGCTCACTAACTTTGTTTTCCTCTCCTGCGCCGCAAGCCCACAGAAAAACACCGCAAGTCCAAAAAGGGCAAAGAAAAAGTGTTAAAAAAACAGCCACTAGGTTTGCGGGCCGAGCCGTGCTAGCGAGGAGGGACACAGTAAACGAGCAGATGCATGGCGTGATGGTGGCGCTCCCTGGCGGCCGACCGTCGCTGCAACCCAGGTCCGCGTGTGTGTGTGTGAGGCCGTGAGAGAGAGAGAGCGAGAGAGAGAGAGAGAGAGAGAGAGAGAGAGAGAGAGACAGAGACAGAGAGAGAGACAGAGAGAGAGACAGAGAGAGAGACAGAGAGAGAGAGACGAGTGTGTGTGTGTGTGTGTGTGTGTGTGTGTGTGTGTGTGTGTGTGTGTGTGGAAGGCGGAGGGGGCGACAGCGCCCTTTCTCTTCCCGGAGAACTGCTTTATGGGGACGCAGATCAGCTTATGTACGGCCAAGATACGCCCTGCACTTAGGGAGGGGGCCGGGCCGGCCGGCCGAGGGCGGCAAGGGGCCTCGCCCGGCGACACACCGGAAACGGCGCTCTTCGCCCCAGTCTCTCTTTCTCCTCCTCCTCCTCCTCCTCCTCCTCCTCCTCCTCCTCCTCCTCCTCCCCCCCCCCCCCCCCCCCGTCGGCGACGTCGTGTTGGTGGTGATGGTGTCGCGGTCGCGCTGCCGGCCCGCGCCGCTCCAAGTTCGAAGTCGTCGTCAGGCTCCAGAGGAAACGCCTTTCCTTGTTTACTTCTTTCCCTCGTAAAATATACAAAGGGCATAACCTATACCACGCCCCGACCCGCCACGCTCCGCCACGCCCGATATGGTTCTGAGGTCGCGGACCGCGCACTCACGGCCCGGGGACAAAATAATGAATAATTTGTGGCGGCGCGAGAGTTGCGCTCGCAACAAAAATACTGCCGAACCTCGGCTGCCTTGCACTGTCAGTGCCCCCTGTTTCTTTCCCAATCTGAGCTGCTCTTGCTCCGCGTGGCAGAGAGGCGTGGCGAAGAAACTGCTGAGCAAACGAGCAAGGACGGCGCAAGGACCGAGCAAGGACCGCGCGAGGACGGTCTGGGCTCATCATAAGGGCCGTATAAATCTTGCCGCGCGATCCATGCGCCTCGGTTGGCTGCACTGTTTACGGCGTGACAAAAAGGGTGACAGCAACAGCCCCCCCTCCTCCTCCCCTTCCATTTTTCTCCCCACCCCCTCTCCCCCTTTTCTTCCGCTCGCGACGCTCGACGCAATCTGCATCAGGGCCCGGGGGCGTGAAAGTGTGGGGTACCGATTGGGGCATCCCCGCCACGCCCCGCCCTGCCACGCCACGCCCTGCCACGCCACGCCCTGCCACGCCACGCCCTGCCACGCCACGCCACGCCACGCCGCCGCGCTGTCGCCAACTTCTGCCAAGGGACGGCGACGGCCGAGTGTTTTTTGCCCAGACACGTGTTCCAACTTTGTTAAAATATTTGGGCGCGGTTTCGTACGGTGGTGGCGCGGCGCGCACCACGCTTCGTATTCGTAAGAACAATACACGTCCTTTGACTCGGGCAGAAAGGGCGTGTTGACTTTACCTACCCCGCCTCGCCCCGCCTCTCCCCGCCTCGCCCCGCCTCGCCCCGCCCACGCGAAACAGTAAGACGCCCGTCGAATATTTTCCCTTCCAGCTTGGCGTGCCGCACTGCTGCTCCGTTCCGAGGCGGAGGGGGAACACACACACACGCTGTGCCTCGCCGCGCCGTGGTCCCCGGCGGGCCCCGCACCGAATACCGTATCGTTGTTTTTGAAAAGGAAACTAAAAGCGTCTCTCTCTTTTTCTTTTTTTGCAGTGGAAGCGAAGCGCCTGATCGCGGAGTACCCGGAGAACCAGCAGATGGTCTCGAGCATCGGCGTCAAGCCCTACGACATCATCTTCCCGGTGCAGGTCCGGCACCACGTCAAGATGGGCATCTCCACGCGGGACACTTCCCAGAAGGTGAGAGTCAAATCGCTGCCTTCTTTCGCCGCCTCGCCGTGAGGAATGCCGCGGTGGGGTTGTGTGTGTGTGTGTGTGTGTGTGTGTGTGTGTGTTTGTGCGCGTGTGTGCGCGAGTGGCCGTGTGGGCGTTGGTCGAGTGTGTACGTTGTGTGCGAGGGTGTTCCTTTGAGGCGACCGAGGGGCTGGCAGAGGGTGGCTGGCTGGCCCCGGCGAGGTCCCTACCCTATCCCATCTCTGATTGGAATCCGTCTGCGGTGCGGACACAACGGCTGCCTCTCGAGAGTGTGGATCACGTCAGCCAACGCCCCACTCCCTCGCCCGTTCCCCGTCCCCGGGGACTCGCGGCGCACAGTGTGGGCCACACCTCCGGCTCGCCGCGGAGAGGTGACGACGAGGACGGTGCACTCGTTGGAGATGATTAGCGGTGCTGTAGGCGAGTGTGTGCTGTCGGCCTGCAGCTGACGATGGCGGTGATGACGTCACTGCGTGCCACGCCACCGCACAGTGGTGGGCCTAAACTCACGACGCGTTTTGAGCTCCAGAGTCACTCATCAGGACTCGAACGAGCGTGTGACCGCACCAACGCGCGTTCGGAGAGCAATTCATCGGTGCACCGCGGTGCACTGCAAAGCCAGAAGTAAGTTTGCTCGCCACAAATTTGGCAAGCCGTTTTGAATGCCAAAAATTGGCAAGCTTGGCCCGGAAATACCCCCAAGCTGGCCAAAATTTGGCAAGCTTATGAAAATTGGAGGTCAAAGCTTGCCAATTTGTGGCATTCAAAACGGCTTGCCAAATTTGTGGCAAGCAAACTTACCACTGGCTTTGCAGTGTGGAGTCACGCGTTCGGTTCGAGTCCCATTTAGCGACTCTGGAGCTCAAAACCCGTCCGGGAGTTTGACCCACTGTGCGCAGGACGGTGCCGTCGGGAGTGCGGGCAGTGCCGCACGGGAGGGTAGTGCCGCTGCAGCGGCGTGCGCGGCGGGTTGCATACCTTCCGCACCGCAGGCGCTAGCGCTGCGCTGTGCACGGCCTGATGGTGACCCGCCGCAAGGCACGCCTACGCCGCCCGGCCGCGGCCTGTCAGGCCCGCCGCGCGTCATTGTGTTCCCCCATCCTTTTTGAAAAGTTTTCTTTTTCTTTTTTTTTCTTTTTAAAAACAAGAGCTAGAAGTGTGAGCTAAATGGAAACGGCGGCTGCATCGCCTTGACGTGCGGCCGGCCGGACTGGCCCGCCTGTCTTGTCTCTGTCCTACCAAAGCGCCGCTGATCCTTCAATTCCCACTCCCACCCTTTGTGTCCTGCTCCCTGCTCGTCGCGGGGGGAGGGGGGGGGGGGAGGGGGGCGTTGGCTGCTTATGGGTTCGCGCGGGAGAGCGCCTGTTTCGGTGCTACCGGGAGAGAGAGGGAGAGAGAGAGTGGGTGACTCTAACGGAAAAACTTTACAAAGCAGGTCCGCTGCCACGGCGGTCCCATTGTTGTCAGGAGTCCCCCCCCCCATCCTTTTTTTTTTGTTTCATGTGAAATTACACAGTAACGGCTGACAAAAGGTTTGCTGAAAAAAAAAAAAAACGAAAAGTAGGACCGGCTATTCCTGATCACGGGGCCGTATAATTTTTCACGCGTCGGAATTTTCCATTTTCCGCGGCGCGAGGCAAGGTTTCCACAAAATGGAAAAGGGGAGAGGAGGTGCTGCGGGCGCGAGCGTTTCCAATCCATTCTGGTTCGTATTTGTTTTTGCTTTTTCGTGTGTACGTGTCCTTCCCGCCGCGTATTACGTCATACCCCGGTGCCATCAGTCTTGCTGGCCCGTAGCGCGGCGGGCGTGGCTCAGTATTTATTTCCCCTTGTTGTTTTTGTTTTGTTTTCGCTGCTCCTAGTTTGCGCGCGGCGGCCGGGCGCGCTCCCTCGAGGTGTGCGCGGTCAACAAACACATCCCGATAGTCCAGAAAGATAAAAATTAAATTATTTGAAACAAACGGAATGAATTCGCGAGCGGAGGGCGGCGGCGCACGCCAGCAGAGTTATCGGCCCGCGGCACGGCCTCGGCGTGACGCCACGCACGCATATCTGGAGCCAGACAAACAAAAAGCGAAAAAAAAAAAAGCAGAAAGCATTCCTCCCCGGAGTCCGTTTGGAGTAACTGCGGCCCGTCGCACGCGGGACAGTGCGGGGGCAGCGCGGGGGCAGCGCGGGGGCAGCGCGGGGGCAGCGCGGGGGCAGCGCGGGGGCAGCGCGGGGGCAGCGCGGGGGCAGCGCGGGGGCAGCGCGGGGGCAGCGCGGCCTGTCGACCTTTTTTCAAAGCGACGGTTTGCGAATTAAACGCATTGGTTTGCCTTTCGCATTCACTGCAGTGAATGTCGCTTTGGTGAAGTCCCTGCCCCCCACCCCCTGGGGGACATAACTGTCGTACCTTTGCCTTTATTTGTTTTGTCCCTTCCCTGCTGTCCCGAACGCAGCAGTGGGTCGCTGCGGAAATATGTCAATGTCGGGAGATATGACAGTCATCACGCTGCCGTGGCGCGCGCTCTCTCTCTCTCTCTCTCTCTCTCTCTCTCTCTCTCTCTCTCTCTCTCTCTCTCTCTCTCTCTCTCTCTCTCTCTCTCTCTCTCTCTTTCTCGGCCGCGCCTACTCTTCGGCGGAAATCATTCCAAGTCCCGGCCGCGTGACCCTGCACGCTGCGCGCTTACAACGACTGCTCGCCATGCCGATGATCTCGAAGCGGGTTTCGATCCGGCACACCGGCGTCCCTGTCTCGTGCTCGCGTTCCCACGCCCCGCCCCACCCCACCCCGCCCCACCCCACCCCGCGCCGCCGCGCCGTGCTCATCGTTCATGCTATCCTCCATCAGGGCCTCCCGCAGGGCGCGGAAGGGTAGCTTCGTGCGAGGGGCCGCCGCCACGTAAAAAGACGCGCTTCCACAACGCATCGTCGGGCAGCCACTCTCACGTCCTTTCTTGCCTCGTATGCCCGGCCGGCAGCCAGGCAGCCTGGCAGCCGGACAGCCAGGCAGCCAGGCAGCCAGACAGCAGCCCTTCTCGGCCACGGGGGAAAAGGGGCGTCCGAGGCCGCCCCATAGAGGCGTGCGGCGTGGAGGGGGGCACCTTCTGCTCCCCTCCACGCCCCTCCACTTGCTCTGCCTTCCTGCCGGAGTGAAGCCCTTCCTGTCCTCCTCGTCCTACTTCCTCCGCCGGATTTGTACCTGTATAAATTGATATTGCTGCGTCGTGGGCTTGGCTCGGCCTGGACAGCAGCGGCGCCGCGCTGCGCGTCCCGCGGGTTCGACTCTCCCCAGGTCCCTGGGCCGTTTTGCTGAGCAAAGTCTGGTCTGCGCTGCGCTGGGTTAGGCTCTGAGTGTGCGGCTCTCCGAGCACCTGCCGTGACGGCCGGGGCCAAGGCCGGGGCCGCACGCCCTCTTGAACACATTCTGACGCGAAACCGAAGAGAGCGCCGCCGCTCTGTCTTCATGCATGTGTGCATGCACCCGTCAGTGCGTGTGCGTGCCTTGTGAGCTTGTGTGTGTGTGTGTGTGTGTGTGTGTGTGTGTGTGTGTGTGTGTGTGTGTAAGAGAGAGAGAGTAAGAGTAAGAGTCAGAGTCAGAAACAGAATCAGAGAGAGAGAGAGAGAGAGAGAGAGAGAGAGAGAGAGAGAGAGAGAGAGAGAGAGACAGAGAGAGAGCGCGTGCGTCCGTTCCCCAACTCGACGACTTCTCCGCCGCTCTCCGCAGATGTTGCCCCAACGTTGCCGTATACGTAATCCCCGAAATAATGCCTCCCCGGAATTAGCGTTTGTGAATAAACGTGCCCAGCGCCCCGTCCGCAGGGCCCTGCGCTCGCCCGTCCGCCCCGCTGGCAGGTAAATGGAAGGTAACGAGGGTAACTGGAAGTTAACTGCAAGGGAACTGGAAGTTAACTGCAAGGGAACTGGAAGTTAACTGGAAGGGAACTGGAAGTTAACTGGAAGGGAACTGGAAGTGAACTGGAAGTTAACTGGAAGGGAACTGGAAGTTAACTGGAAGGGAACTGCAGGGTACTCTACAAACTCAAGTGTCGACATTGTACTCTCCACCTGGAGTCAACCTAGCATGTACACTCCACCTGGAGGCAACCTAGCATGTACACTCCACCTGGAGTCAACCTAGCATGTACACTCCACCTGGAGTCAACCTGGCATGTACACTGTTGCTGAAATCCCCTACCTTTTGCATGTAAAGCAGAGCAACAGTGTACTTGCAGGTACACGCCACCTGGCGTGTACTTAGCAGGCAGGCTCCAGCGTGGAGTGTACATGCTAGGTTGACTCCAGGTGGAGTGTACATGCCAGGTTGACTCCAGGTGGGGTGTACATGCTGGTTGGCTCCAGGTGGCGTGTACTATGTCGACACTTGAGTTTGTAGAGTAACTGTGGGGAGTTTGCCGCGCATTCGACTGCTGCACTTGCAAGTTTTGTTGTTGTTGTTGTTTGCGCTGCGCTTGGTTTTCGCGAAGGTGGCGGAACGCCGTGTGAATACTCGCCGCCGCGGCGCCGCGCTGCTCGGCCACCGCAAACGACAACAACGTCCGCAAGGCGCGGAGTGCCAACTCGAAAAAAAAAAAAGCTCATGTAAATTTGGAACGAGACGTCGCAATGTTTTGTGCTGATAAACTTTTTGCTCACGTTATTTCTACGCGGTTTTGCACAAAAACAGGAGAAAAATGTGCAGTATTTTCTACGAAAATCGTGTGAAAAATTGTCTGCAGAAAAAAACAACTTTGACGCCTTGTACAAAGTTGTACATCATAGTGGGTGTGTTGAGACTGGTGAAAATTACGAACGTGATGCATGGGGGAAGAAAGTTAGGGAATCAAATACGTTAATGAAGTTATCTTATGCGTGGCGTTCCTCACGCTCGCCAGTTAGGATATATACGCACCTGAAGTCGGCCAGGTTTGTTAGCCGTTACCGGTCCCGGGAGGCCG
Source organism: Stenchaetothrips biformis (assembly GCA_030522485.1). NCBI lineage: Eukaryota > Metazoa > Arthropoda > Insecta > Thysanoptera > Thripidae > Stenchaetothrips > Stenchaetothrips biformis. The sequence continues at coordinate 2,475,857 of CM060091.1, read as the reverse complement.
ACAAACGACAACGACGTGCGGAAGATGTTACCCCTATCCCGGCCCACTGTGCGCCCGCGGATTGCGCACCATCACCCTGATGGCTCCCGGGTGGCCCCAAACGGCCCCCGATGGCTAATTGCCTTTTTAGGCAAACCGCGCGCTGAGCGTGGTCATGACCGTGGTCATCGCCCTCGCGGCCAGCGCACCGCCTTGCACCGCCTTGCCACAGTGGGCCAGAAGACCGGCGCAGGCTACCAAAATCTCTAGACGTGTTTACGAGCTCCTAGCAGTCGCTAAATGGGAATCGAACTGTGACCCCACCAATGGATTCCTCGTTTGGAGGGCATTTTATTGGTGGGGTCACACGTTCGGTTCGAGTCCCATTTAGCGACTTCGTGAGCTCCAAAACCCGTCCAGGATTTGGACCGCGCCTCCACCGGTCTTCTGGCCCACTGTGTACCCGGCCAAACAGTCCATTTGCAGCCGTGCTAACAACGGGGCACCCATTTACGGATGAAACAGTGAGTCATTTTCTTGCGGCAATAATTGGCCGACAGAGGGAAAAGCCGAAAAGCGCGCGGAAAGAATTCGGCTGGCTGCTCGGGCGGACCGCCTACTCGCTGGTTAATTTTGGCGGCCCTGCAGCCAGGCAGCCAGCCAGGCAGCCAGGCCACTTGAACGGACGCGAGCATCCGACAGGGAGTGCCGACGCATGTTAGGGCGGGCGAACGGACGGACGGGCAGACAGACAGACAGACAGACAGACAGACCTCTATCCGCTCCGCTCTATACAGTGATGGACTCGGAACTATCGGAACGGGAAACAAATCAGCTTTTGTGGGACGCTGATCAGCCAGCGCGCTAATGTCGGATAATGGTGTCGGTGGCCTGGTTTCGCGACTCTGTGTGTGTGTGTGTGTGTGTGTGTGTGTGTGTGTCTGTCTGTCTGTGTGTGTGTGTGTGTGAGAGAGAGAGATTTGATTTGATTTATTTATTGAGCCATACAAAAAGGCTAAGGAGCCCCACTGCAGTACAGCCCGCTCTCTCTATAACAATATCATCAACAATAACAAAAATAAAGATTTACTTATGTAACAAAAGAAACAAAAATCGAGAACACAGCAAGTAAATAAGCCGAAACAAACAAAAAACAAACAAAAATTGACATCACAGTAATATTGCAACAAAGAGAGAGAGAGAGAGAGAGAGAGAGAGAGAGAGAGAGAGAGAGAGAGAGAAAGAGAAAGAGAAAGAGTTGGAGAGAGATTGTAGGTGTAGGGGGGTGCTTGTTAGCCGAAATCGTTTAAAATCCGAACCCAGACAACAACGGCAGCATTTGTGTGGAGCTCCCCGTAGGCTGTCCTGCCCGAGTCGGCCCGGGCCAGAAGACGGGTGGAAGCGGTAAAAATCCCGGACTGATTTTTAGCTCCAGCGTCCTCTAAATGGGCCTGGAATCGAACGTGTGACCCCATCAATGGATTGCTCTCCAAACGAGGAATCCATAGGTCGGGTCACAAGTTTGGAAGTCCCATTCAGCCAAAACACGTCTAGAGTTTTGGCAGCCTGCGCCGGTCTTCTGGCCTACTGTGCGGCCCCAGCCCTGGCGTGCCGGACTCCCATCTCCGCGTCTTCAATAACGGATGCCCCGGTATCGCCAGGCCTCGCCATTGCCGCCCGGACAGTCCATTTCTCGCCGTTGTTGCGCCGCTCCCATTGGAAGGTGGTGCGGCTGTCCCATGGATTCCCAATCGCATCACGTGTACATTTGCCGCGCCGTCTCCTGCAGGCACCGTGCCTGGAATGTGGGGTGACGCGGGGCGGGGCGGAGCGGGGCGGGGCGGGGTCATGGCGGAAGTGTGAAAACGGGTCGCGCGCTTTGGTGGGAACGAACCGCCTGGCGGCGAAAATCGGCTCGGCAAAGAACAGGAGAGCGTGGGAAAATTTTGCCGACGCAACCAATTCGATTGGAATTAATGTAAAACTAATTAATTTTAATCTGCCACTTGACCGAGTCGCGACACTGATATTAAAAGGCAGGTGAGACCGGTGGGGTGGGCGCAGGCGGGGCGCCTTGCCACCCTCAAGGAGGCCGGCGGGGCCGAGGGATAACAAGAATTAATCTCGGAATGGGAGACAGAAGGGGGGAGAGCGGAAAAACGAGAGAAAGACACGAGTTCCGGGACGACAAGAAACACAGAACTAGAATGAAAATACAATTTGCGGAGATGGCTTTATGACTTCCCGTCCGTCTTTGGTCACCCTTTTTTTTAGCCATCCCACGCCTTGATGCATAAGACTTTTAGCTTGTCACCCCCTCCCAGGCTGCCGCGCCCCCTGCGCCCCCCCCCCCCGCCCCAGCCGGGGCCATCCGAGCGGGCCACCGTCCTGTGGACTTTGTCTCGAAAATATTTGACTTCGTTTCATTACTGCGTTCCGCTAGACGTGTCAGTGGATCTCTTTCCCCCTCCTGACGGTGGACAAGCTGCATGCCTGTCTCTCTCCCCCTCGCCCCATCCTGAGCGCACAGCGGGCCAGAAGACCGGCGCAGGCGGCCAAAACTCCGGAGCTCTAGAGTCGCTAAAAAGGAAACAAGTGACCCTACCAATGGATTTCCCGTGAGGAGAGCAATGCGTTGGTGGGGTCATACGTTCAGTTCGAGTCCCATGTAGCGACTTGAAGCTTAAAACGCGTCCGGCATTTCGACGCTTCCTCCACCGGTCTTCTGGCTGACTGTGGCGAGGCTGTCTGTGCACCTCCCTCCCGCCCCATCCTGCCCGGCTCGGCGGCTTGCTTCGGATAATTGCTTCTTTTGTCATGTAAATTGAGACCGTGGAGTGGGCATGCCGAACCGGCTGCCGAACGCCGTACGGCATTCTTCGCGTTTTGCCGAACCGCGCGGGAGTCTGCGTCCTCGCCTCTGCAGCGCCCGAGGGACCAAGCAGGCGCGTTCCTTTGTCAGCAGAGCGTTTCGAAAAAATAACAATGTTCAATCCGACGTGGACGCACAAGCCTGCGTGGTGGCTGGCGGCCTCCTGATTCGGGAAAGCAGGGCTCTCCTGTTTGTTTCCTAATTAAGGTCTCTGAAACCTTCGTTAAGGCTTCTAATTAAAGTAGTCAACATTCACTCCAAATTTCCTACTGAGAAATGCCGTGCTGTTATAATACTAAGCTGATTTTCAGTACTCTACGACACAAATTTATCATAATACAGAGAAATTTGTTCGTACTACGAAGAAATTGGTCATAAGTTATTGAGAATCCTTCACCATAGGTTACTACCTTCGCTGTGCTGTCTAAATAATAAGCTTTTTGTTTGTATTACGGAGGAAAATCTCAGGGATCTAGAGAGTGTAGCAACTTTTTTATAAAATTGTCGTGACTACAAAAACACTTATCATATTTTCCGTTTCGTTTCAGAACTCGGTGCGACAGTACGAAACATACGGGCCAGTCAACAGGAGGCCAAAGGTGAGTCATTTAAAGTGGCATCAAGGATATTTTTGCTTTTTGTTTTCTGTGATTTTCGTTTTGTTTTTGAGTGTCCCCCCCCCCTTCCCGATTGGCCTGCTGAGCGCACTGCAACGAGTAGAGTGCGGTACACTGCGAGGCCCCACTGGGGGTGCACTGGGGCGTCACGGTTACCTGTAAACAGCGCATCTGCAATTACAGTTTGCAAACAGTAGCGGCGTGTGCATCGGGGCGCGTGCGCTGCTTCTGCGTGCGAGAGTGCGTGAGACGAGAGAGAGAGAGAGAGAGAGAGAGAGAGAGAGAGAGAGAGAGAGAGAGAGGGAGGGAGGGAGGGAGGGAGGGAGGGGGCAGGGGGGGAGGGAGTATGTGTAAGGTAGGGAGCGTGCCGTCGTGCCTTCCCCCTGTTGCCCCGAGCGCTGCGTACATCAGCAACAAACAATAACTGGAAGAGGGCTCTCGACGAGTGTGCTGACTCGGTTCGGTTGCTGCGCTTGTCTATCTTTCCCACCCTGGCTCGGCATGAAAGCGCTTGCGGCACCCGGCTGCATGGGAAGCGCTTGAGCGGCCGTGGAGCGGGTCTCTCGGCGGGTCGGCATGACTCGGCTTGTGCCCCGCCGCGCCTCTTAAGGCTTAATGGGATGAGGAATCGGACTTTTCAACTCTAACAAACGAGAAGAATTACGGTGAGAGGAGATGAGGCGCGGAAGGGCGGACAGACAGACGGACCGACGGACGGACAGACAGGCGGACCGACGCGAGGGAGGAGGCGGGAGGGCAGCACCTGCTGCTAAGGGGGCAGGCCGAGAAGGGGATAAACTTTTGAGCCACGTTTGATGATATATAGGCCAGCCAGTTGATTGTGCGGTAATAGAGAAACGACCCACATTCTGGGATAAGGAGAGAGGGGCGGTGGTGGGGGGCGGTGGAGGGGGCGTGGCGGGCGTGGCGGCAGCAGCGCGGCGAGTCTGTAGAACAAAAGTAATAAAATGGATCCTGCGAGGAGAGAAGAGGCGCTCCATCAGTAGCGCAGCCGCAATCAGAACGGCCCGACCCCTTCCCGCTCCGGCGTTCCAGGTCGGCTCAGCTGCTTGAAGGGGAAGCACAGTGGGCCAGAAGACCGCTGGAGGCGGCCACAACGCAAGACGCGTTTTGAGCTCCAGAGTCGCTAAATGGGACTCGAACCGAACGTGTGACCCCACCACTGGTCTCCGAACGAGGCATCCATCGGTGGGGCCAGACGCTCGGTTCGAGTGCCATTTAGCGACTCTGGAGCTAAAAACGCGTCAAGAGTTTTGGCCCCTGCGCCGGTCTTCTAGCCCGCTAAAGAGAGGGGGCAGCAGGGGCAAGGTCCAAGTCGGGCGCCAGGGACGCTCTTGGACACGTTTGGGATAAACTGCAGTTTCGTCGCGTCCTGGACCGTAACTTATACACGCCGCTTGCTTGCTGTCCCGACGAAATAGTTGTGCGCGGCCCCGCCCAGCCCCGCCCCGCCCCGCCCAGCGCGCCAGATAAATATGACGCGATTAAAAGTGCCTAGGACAGAAAGGAGTAATGTTGCGTCTTGTTTTTCACTCGTCTTCGCGTTTTATTCACCCCCAGTGAGGGAAAAGGAGAAAGACGAGTAGCGAAAATAGACGCATCACGACGCGTTTCCAGGATTGCGCGTAGTTTCATCCCCCCCTCCCCCCTTTTTCCTCACGGGTAGACGAGTGGTCGTCCGTTCGGTCCGCGTCGCCTCCATCCAAAATATCACACTAAGATCTCATCACAAAAAAAAAAGTGCTAGCGGGGCGGCAGTAAATTGCCGGAAGTTGGAATGACACGCATTCGGGAGGGAGGCCGGGCACCTTCGATAACGAGGTGCTGGATTTACGCGTGTTCCGCGTCGAGGCCGCCGAGGCCGCCGAGGCCGCCGAGGCCGCGCGCCTTGACGCTGCAGCAGCGACAAGGAGTGGGGGGCTGCCGGTCCTCTTCATCAACATTAAGGCTTGGCGGGCCTCCAAACGCGTTCTGTTTCACACGGATTCAAATTTATCGCGCCGGAATCATTTAGGGCCGCGGGTCAACCAGCGGTAGCCAGCAGTCCGCTCAGTGGGCCAGAAGACCGGCGCGGCGCGGCCGACAGAAACCCAACGTGTGACACTCCGCCAAAGGATTCCTCGTTCGGTTCGGGTCCCTGCAATGCGACTCTAAAGCTCAACGCCCGTCAGGGATTTTGACCAATTCACCGGTCTTCTGGCCCACTGTGCGCCAGGGACTCCCTCTTTTGGCCCGACGGCTGAGGCTGGGCCGGGCGTTGCTTTGCATAAGCTCGGTGTTTGGGTACCCGTCCCGGGCCGGCGGGGCCGGCGGGGGCTAACTTAGGGGAGGTACTACAGCCGGCCAGCGGCAGCAGCGCGCTGCGCTCCCTCCTCCACCGACGGGGTCAAGATGGAGGAGAGGCGGAGGTGTTTACCCGGCCGGACGCCGTTAACTCGCCTGTCGATGGTGCCTCTCCCTCCCCCCCCTCTCTCTCTCTCTCTCTCTCTCTCTCTCTCTCTCTCTCTCTCTCTCTCTCTCTCTCTCTCTCTCTTTCTCTCTCTCTCTCTCTCTCTTTCTCTCTCCTCTGTGCTTTGGATTCTTACTTGCGCACCTTGCGCACGGCAAATCATTGATGAGTTGCCTTCCTCACCGGTTCCTGTCGCGCTGTCTTTGGCGCTGTGCTGGGGCGGGCGGGGAGGGGCGGGGGAATACTTGACTCGCTCTCGATCCAAAACTCCTCTCGGAACTCGTCGAGTCGGGCAACTCTTGGCTCCGGTCCGCAGCTTGGCAGAGCGACAAACTCTGTAAGGCTGGAAGGCAAGGCCGCTGGAAGGCCACGCGGACCCGCTGGAACCGACCTGGACCCGCACCTGGAACCCACTGCACTGTCAGAAAATTTGTTGTTAATTTACAACGAATCTATTGCTATTTTTTTTCTGACAACAGTTGTTTTTAAACGACAGCAGTCGTTTACGAACAGAGAATGTTGTTGATAAATGACAGTTGGGTCATTCTAAAACAACTTACTTGGTGGAAGACAACTTTTCCGTCGTTTCAGTTTTAAACAAAGATGTTGTAGGAAAACGACCATGTTGTTGACAATTTTGTTGTTTTCGAACAATCGTTACGGACAGTGTGGAACCCGCACGCTCATTTTCTTACGATGATTTTTATACATAATACGATGATTCGTCACCGTAAGGTATGCCTAAATTTGCACATACGTAATATGCATAGTTGTGTACGTAAGATATGCATGATTTAGCCGTATTATGCATGTTTCGTACATAAGGTACGTATGATTTCATCGTATTACGCATGATTGGGCGTAAGGTACGATGAATTTTATTGTAGTATGCATGTTTGCATTTTTACGTATGTTACGCAGACCATTTCAGCGTAAGAATATGAGAGTGCGCCGCTGTGGGAAACGAGGCGTAGAGGTCAAACCTTTAGACACGTTCTGAGCTGCAGAGTCGCTAAACGGGACTCGAACCAAACGTGTGACCCCACCAATGGATTGCTCATCTGACGAGGAAAAGGTGGGGTCGCATACGTTCGTTTCGAGTCGCGTTCAGCGAGTGTGCCCGCCTTTGGCCCACTGTGCAGCCTTGGCTGGCTTTGCGGCCGAGACAGCGGCCTTGCGACACACGTGTCCGGCGGCTCGGATTCCCTCATCTCTGCACTCACAAGTGGACGCGCCGGACCCCGAGGCCGGAGGTGTCTCGTGTTTCTGTGTCACACGATCGGGGGCCTCGTGCTGTATCGGTAACATCGGCGTGGCCCGCCCCCAGCCCCCCTTCTTGTAGCAGCTGCCGTGGCCAGTTTCTCTCTTTTCCGGGCGGAGCCTAAGTTTATTCCCGCGGGATGTTTACCCTGCCATCCTAATTAGAGGGGCATCAAAATTCCTGTCGCGGCGCGCACGTCCGCCTGCCGCCCGCCTTTTGTTCGGCCGTCTATCTGCTCCTCTCAGCGGAGATGGCTGGTCCGCCCGCCTTTTGTTCGGCCGTCTATCTGCTCCTCTCAGCGGAGATGGCTGGTCCGCCCGCCTTTTGTTCGGCCGTCTATCTGCTCCTCTCAGCGGAGATGGCTGGTCCGCCCGCCTTTTGTTCGGCCGTCTATCTGCTCCTCTCAGCGGAGATGGCTGGTCCGCCCGCCTTTTGTTCGGCCGTCTATCTGCTCCTCTCAGCGGAGATGGCTGGTCCGTTCGCGGGAAAGATGATGTTTCGTTTGAATTGGTGTCACGGCTGTGCGGGGCGGAGCGGGGCGGAGCGGGGCGGAGCGGGGCGGAGCGGGGCGGAGCGGGGCGGAGCGGGGCGGAGCGGGGTGGCGCGAGAACGATGATGACGAGGAAGACGTCTGGCGTCCGCGCCGCCAGAGCGCGCCTCGGTCCCGCTGGTCAATGAAGTGCCACGCGATTGGCCAGCGAGGCGCGTTCCGCTCGACGGCCCACGCGGTAGTAACTCGAACGTACAAAAGGAAACAAAAGAATTCGGGGCGCTGCGATGCGGTGCAGCCGCACAGTGGGCCAGAGGACCGGTGGAGGCGGGTTTTGAGCTCCAGAGTCGCTAAATGGGACCCGAACCGAACGTGTGACTCCACCAATGGATTGCTCTCCGAACGAGGAGTTGCCACATGTGACCCCGACCGTGCACTTTCGGTTCGAGCTCCATTTAGCGCACCTATGGAGCTCAAAACGCGTCTAGAGTTCTGGCCGCCTGCGGCCCACTGTGTGCCGTGGCCGCGGTGATGCGAGCGATACGCCTTTCAGGAGCTCGAGCACCGCTATGGTCGTTGCGTCCGGTGTGCGGTAAACCGATTCCAAGAACGTCTTCTTGACCCCGGCGAAGGCCGGCATGGCGGAGACGCGGCCAGTCTGCCAGCCAGCCAGGCAGTCGCTGCCAGCGAGGCCGAGTCCGAACAGCGCTTTCGTTGCTCTCGCTCGCTCTCATGGGGCGTTCGTTCCGCACAGACAGGTGCGGCGAGAGAGACGGAGCGACGAAGCACTGTTGTTCGGAATCAGTAGACAGGCAGTCGCTGCCTCCCAGGTGGAATGGGAATGGGACTTTGCTGGCAGTGTGGCCATCTAGTCCGCCCCGCCCCGCCCCGCCCCGCCCGGTCCGCCTGGCCATGAGGAGTGGTGTTCCGCTTGGCGGCCGGCCAGAGTGCTGATTCGCAAAGGGATTTATTCTTTAGTCACTACAGCGACCCCCTTCCCCTTTTCTCCCTCGGACTCCATCCTTTATTTGCCTGGGTAAAGGTCGGTCTGCGACGCTGGCCGGCGAGGCGCGTCGGTGGCGGACATGATTCCGAAAGAATGAACGGAAATGATGATTTGTGAAGCAGCTTAATGCAAGCGTGCTCGCTCGCACAGGCTGCCGTCGGGTTCTTCCCTTTTTTTTTCGGGCCTTCTTTTTTCTGTCGTGGAAATGTGTGCGCGGTTAGACGCGATGATGCCATTGTTTTTGCCTGACCAGTCTCTCTCTCTCTCTCTCTCTCTCTCTCTCTCTCTCTCTCTCTCTCTCTCTCTCTCTCTCTCTCTCTCTCTCTCTCTCTCTCTCTCTCTTTCCCCCTCCCCCGACGGCCTCTCCGTGATGGGTGGGCGCGCTGCTGCTGCGAAAGATTATGATGGAACGTGCACTACTTGGCTTTTTGTGCGAATGTGATCAAATAACGCACCACCGCCTGGCCGATTCGATCTGGCCTTCTTCCGCGGGGTTCCTTTGTGCGGCCGCATCGCCCCGCCCCGCCCCGCCTGCGCTTGAAATAAATCGGGCCGACTCAGAATGGGGATTTCCTGTCAGTGGCCGCGGCCCACTTACCTCAAGCGGCCTTTTTTTTTTTTTTTTGCGAAAAAGTGGAGGGGACGGCAGCCGTTTTCTTCTCCCTGTCCATTTTTTCCCCTTTGCGGGCAGTGTTCACGCGAATTCTGCGTGACCTTGATCACAGCTCACGCGTCCTCTGCGTGACCTTGATCACAGCTCACGCGTCCTCTGCGTGACCTTGATCACAGCTCACGCGTCCTCTGCGTGACCTTGATCACAGCTCACGCGTCCTCTGCGTGACCTTGATCACAGCTCACGCGTCCTTTGCGTGACCTTGATCACAGCTCACGCGTCCTCTGCGTGACCTTGATCACAGCTCACGCGTCCTCTGCGTGACCTTGATCACAGCTCACGCGTCCTCTGCGTGACCTTGATCACAGCTCACGCGTCCTCTGCGTGACCTTGATCACAGCTCACGCGTCCTTTGCGTGACCTTGATCACAGCTCACGCGTCCTCTGCGTGACCTTGATCACAGCTCACGCGTCCTCTGCGTGACCTTGATCACAGCTCACGCGTCCTCTG
>CM060091.1:2448538-2461038 GCA_030522485.1 Stenchaetothrips biformis | reverse complement strand
AGTCAAAATCCGGGACGGGTTTTGAGCTCTAGAGTCGCTAGACGGGACTCAAACCGATCTTGTGACCCCACCAATATGGATTCCTCTCTGAACGAGGTCACACGCACACGTGCTCGAGTCACTCTGGAGCTCAAAACCCGTCTAAAGTTTTGGCCGCCTGCATCGGTCTTCTGGCCCACGGTGTGGCGGGGCTGGCTGGACTGGCCGCTCGCACAGGGTGAAGGTGACCCACTTCCTTTTCAGACCGGCGACCAAAGAAGTTCGACGCCTTCCCTTTGTGCAGCCCTTGGCGGGGCGTGCGGGCCGCCTTGGCTTTGGCACAGCTCGGCACAGCCGTACTGCCGCACATTATTATTTAAGGGGTGTCCGAAAGTCGTACCCCGTTGTAAATCTTTTCTCTCGGACTACGCTGCCGCTATGGTGGGCGCTTTGCTGCCTCCCGCCATTTCCCGCCGACCCATTCTTTCCTTTTTATTTTCTATTATTTTTTTTCACAGTGTATCGTCGGCGGTGGCCCCTTTGCTGCGCTGTTCAGAACGAAACGACCTCATTTTAAAAATCGTATTGCGAAAAGTTGTGGGCAAGAGTCGTCTATGTGGGGGAGACTGAAGGCTCAATTGGAGGCGCCCCTCCCCCCTCCCTGCTGCCCCTTGGCCGCCCCTGGTCGTTAGGGCGAGGCAGCGCCACCAGCGCACAGTGGGCCAGCGCCAAGGCTGCTAACGAGTGTGTAGCTAGGGATTACTGCTTGTGTGGATCAGTATGCACGGCATGGCAATGCACGATTTGCACGATGCGTGGCGGCGCAGGCGGCGCAGCCGGCCAAGCCTGGCTCTGCCGTGTGTCGTAACTCGTAGCGCTCCGTGTTTACAAAATATTCAACACTTTACATTATTTCATTTTTTGAATTTTTTTATTCATTTCCCTTTTTTTTTTTTTTTTTTTTTTTTTTTTGATAAGTTGGCACTTTCCTTTGACGCCGAGGCGCCGCTCGGTAATTGGCCCGGCGTGAAGTTGGCGGCAGTGACGCCGCCAGGCCGGGCCAGCCAGCAGCAGCCGCACTCCCATCCATTATAGTGGCGCCAATATGACCGACAGCGCAGCGCTACGCAGCGCGTCCCCGCTCGGCTTGTCGATACGGCCGCCGCCTGTGGGAAGGACAAGGACGAAGAGTGTCGGCCGCCTCAACACAGTGGGCCATGAGACCGGTGGAGGCAGTCAAAATCCAGGATGGGTTTTGAGCTCCAGAGTCGCTAAATAGGACTCGAATCGAAGGTACGACCCCGCGAGGAATCACACGTTCAATTCGAGTCTCTCCCTCCTCCCCCCCCCCTCCCAGCTCAAAATGCGTTTGGCCGCCCGCACCCGCCGGTCCTCTGGCCCACTGTGCGCCGCCAGTGACAAGGACGGAGGCCGCCACAATGCCTCGGCCTGCCCTATTAACCGCGGTGCGCTATCGCATCGCGGGGGGCATTAATATGGAGCGCCCCGCCCGCCCCGCGTATCGGTTCTTTTTATTCTTGAGTGGCAGCCCTGCCGCGACCGCCACGTCAGCGTTTCGACGTCCGCCATGGCCGAGCTCGCTGCTCGTTATGCTGGACTGCCTTGGTTGGCGCAGCACCGCCGATAACGGTGGACCGCGGCGGGTATCAGCAGGCCGTGCCGGTCTCCCCTGGCCCACTGTGCGCCGCCTCGACGCGCGGAGCCCCGCGCATCAAACAGGAATTAAGGCGGCCCGGCCCCGTGGAGGCGGAGAATTGAGAATTAATTGGAGCCCGCAGCGCGCGCACTTGCACTCCACGCAGATCGCGGCCTCGCGTTGTCGCGGCTGCAGTGCGTCGCGGCCGCACCATGCATGTCAACAAGGCGAGCGGCGGCCTAGTCGTCGGCAGGTGAAGCAAGGGGCGGGAAGTTGCCTGCCGACATTCAATCCAGCCGCGAATTAAAGTTGGTCGTCGACAGGCAGGTGCGCGCGACGCGCGGAGGGAGGGGGTGGAGGGGAGGGGCGGGGCGGGTTCCGCCAGAGGTGCCGCGCAGCTTGTCAAAATGTTTTTGCTGCCAAAGTTTTGGGGGCGCATATGTGCGCGGCCGTGTAGGTGCGCTCCGCAGCACGACGCCAGCGCGCGCTGTGCTAACACGCCACCGGTGTGCCTCTGGGGTCCCCGCGGGTCCCCGTGTGCGACGCGCACGGCGACTCTCTGCGGCTCCTCGCGCGTACGGCGCCACCGAGGCACAGTGGGCCAGAAGACCGGCGCAGGCGGCGCCAAAACTCTGGACGCGATTAGAGCCTCAGAGTCGCTAAACAGAACTCGAGGCAAACGTGTGACCGCACTAATGGATTCCTCGTTCGGATAGCAACATTCGGTTCGAATCCTGCTAAGCGACTCTGGAGCTCAAAATCCGTTTAGAATTTTTACACACTAAATGTTTATGTAGAATTTTGAGCGCGTAACTTGCAGGATTTTGTGCATACGTGGAATTTGCATAATATTATGCGTAAAAATGCATAAATTTATGCAAATTTGCGCACAATTTTATGCAAAACGTCACGCAGGTCTAAAATCATGCATCGCCACGCACAAAATTGTACATAAACATTTAGCGTGTACCACCTGCTGGTCCACTGTGCGGCGTCCTAGAGGACCAGGCTGGGCGGTCGCGCTTTTATCAAAGTCTAATTGGGGTTAGAGAGCACTTCCGGCCTGGCCCCATCGGGTAGCCGGCGATCGCAGCGCCACGACAGGTGGACTTGTATAGTTAATGACGGCGATCGGCTGTCGTCCCGGACGCCGGCCGGGCCCCTCTCCAGGGCCGCGCGCAGGAAGGCGGCGCTGTGCAGCAGCGGCAACTTGGTCCCCAAACTCGGAGCAGATGTGCTGTGCAGCGCGGCTCGGCGGCACATTTGCGTTCCAGATCTCTTGTTTTGATTGCATTTTGAACATATTTCACGGGGACGGCGAGGCCGCACCGTCCTGTGAATAAGGGCCTGCTAAGTGGGAATTGAACTCGCCCGGCTCCGCTTCCCGTTGTCTCTCTCTCTCTCTCTCTCTCTCTCTCTCTCTCTCTCTCTCTCTCTCTCTCTCTCTCTCTCTCTCTTCTCTCCTCTCTCTCCTCTCTCTCTCTCCTCTCTCTCTCTCTCTCTCTCTCTCTCTCTCTCTTTCTCTCTCTCTCTCTCTCTCTCTCTCTCTCTCTCTCTCTCTCTCTCTCTCTCTCTCTCTCTCTCTCTCTCTCTCTCTCTCTCTCTCTCTCTCTCTCTCTCTCTCTCCCTCTCTCTCTCCCCGTGACTACGTGTTCGAAAGTTTCGTACCTTTTCCGTGCCCCGCATTTTCTGTTTAACTTCGGGACCAAACCGCGGCATTTTTGACAGTGTCGTCGCGTCTTCCTGGTCCCAGGCAGCGCCGCCCTACTTATTTGCAGAGCCGTGACGTCAGAGCGCGCCCCCCCCCCTCCCGGCCGGATAAAAATATTTAGCGCCCCCTTGGCCGGATGCTCTGGATCCGCGCCTGGCAGCGAGGCGTGCTGGCCGACGAGGGAGTCAGCCAGGGGCACCCCTGCAGGCCGACACGCCCTAGTGCCCCGACCAGTGTGTGTCAGCAGTCAGCGACGCAGACTCTGACCCGCCCCCCAATTTTACTTCCATCGCGATACATGGCCGCGACCTCGCGCAAACAATAATGCCTTTGTTTGCGTAAGCTAGCGGGGCGCGGCCCGCGCGCTGGCAGTGGCGTCCCCGCGAGCGGCAACCGTCGAAGCCCCGCCCTCTGCTCGCTGATTCCGAGAGTCGTTTTCGTCGCTCCGTATCGCTCGCAACGGCACGGGACGCCCGCCGTGAGAGCGAGGGAGGCAGAGCGACGAAAACTTGACTCTCGCGCGGAATCGGTCGCTGCCGTGCAAACTTGTTAGCTTCGGGAATACGAAATCAGAGACTTATTCCGTGCTTCGAAACAACCGCCATGCCTCAGCCGCGAGTCGCCCTGCGCTGCGACCACAGCCTGCGGGGCAGCTATGCTCGCTTGGAGTGGAGCGCGCGTCTCCGGACCCAGAAACCTGAGCGCCCCGCCCGCGTCCCGTCCAAACACTCTGGTAGCGCCCCAGACCCTCTCCGCTGGCATTGGCGACGTCGAGGTAGGCCAAAGAAACGACGCCCACGCGGTAAGGGCTTGCCTGCTGCGAACGCCTGCGAGGTAGGCAAGGGGCTCGGCCCGCAGTGCGGCGGTGTGTTGCGGGCTTGCCTGCTGCGAACGCCTGCGAGGTAGGCAAGGGGCTCGGCCCGCAGTGCGCCGGTGTGCTGCGGCGCGCACCCACAGTTACCATTACCATTAGAGGCTAGACCACCCTTGATCGTATGCCAAGTTCAGGCACGGCTCATGTCTGCTTGCACTGCATAACAGGACAAGGCCGCCCTTACTAGGGAGACACCTTCCCTTGGCGGGGAGGAGACTCAGCGCCTGCCAGCCCCGGCTCGCAGTGGCCCGCCTTCTAGGTTAGAGGTATGCTTCCCCGACAGGGTCGCACATCCTCTGCCTCGGCACAGCCTCTTAGAGCACAACCAAGTCCGGAGCCCGCCTACTTCATCCCAGATTCTCGGGACCAGTTTCTTTTTCTTCTTGCTTGATGTGTTCGAGTTTGTTCGCTTCGCCCCTACCCTTCTCTTGGTGCGACCTCTTGGTTGTACCTGGAAACTGAGGAATGAGGCATGACGTCCACCCCCTCCTCAGGCCTAACAGCCACAGCGTCTGTCGATGTGAGGCCTGGCGGCCTTCCCCGCGATGCTCCCCTGCGTGCTGTTTTAGACATGCTGCGACGAGAGGACGTGGTGTCCACCCCCATGCATCCTATGCCGCGACCGATGGGGTGCGAAGCTGATATTCTTCGGTCGCAAGGGTTGTGGGGGGTGCAGGAGCGTTGCGCCGTGTCCGCTTCCGGGGTGCTGGTCGGTGGTGCGTACAGGGCTCGGATCCTGGCCGGCCGGTCTGTCTGCTGAGCGCTCGGCCCATGCTGGCAGCCTGCCGTGCCATGAGGCCAGGGTGTGTCGCGTTGCCGCCTCCACGTTGTCCAGGGCCGTCAAAGGGCGCCTTTAGGGTAGGCAACCCCTCGGGGCTCACCGTCGTTGGTGCTGCCTACGGGCCGGCGCTGTGGCGGTTGTCGCAGGTGTGTGGCTGGCTGGGGAGAATGGGGGGGGGGGGCCACGCTGCCCGCCCCGCAGCAACGGAGAACTGCCGCGCGGCCTCCACCGGCTGTGGGGTAGTTGGCGCGGTCCACTCGGACGGCTAGACGGAGAGAGAGGGGTGAACCACCACCAAAACTCCAACCCGAAACCGAACCAGAAGCAGGCATTTATCCATGGGCGCCGGTATCCTTCCTGGAGGCTCTAGCCCTGTCGCCCGCGTCGAGGCCGAGCTCGGCCGAGCCTTTCCAAGTCTGCCGGCCACGTGTTGGCCAACCCAGCAGGCCCTGGCCTGCCTGGGCCTGGCGGCACTCAGTCCTGACAGAGACGCGGCCCAACAATGCAGGCAATAGAGCACCTGTAGGTTGTAAAGTTGTCATCTCCGAAGCCGGACCCGTCCGGCTGCGCTCGTCCTGGGCCGCGCTTCCTGGGAAAGGCCGGTGGCCGCCGGCCCTCTCCCCTCCCCTCCCCTCGTGACTGGCATGCGCTCGGATCGGCGTGCTGTACCCGGCCTGTGGCCCGACCCGCTGCTGACCTGCCGCTGCTGACCTGCCGCTGCGCATGTGCTGCCACGCCTCCGCGCCGCCGTGTCGCCGTGCCTGCAAAGAACCGGGTCCGTGCCCGTCACCCCGCCTGAAGGACGAAAATCTCTGTGCCTCTTCGTCGCGATCCTGTGGGAGGGGCGTTGCTTGACTTTATTCTTCGGTCGCAAGGGGGGGTTGGGCTGTGTTGGTTACTCGGGCTGTCTTGGTCGCGCTGTCGGTCCCGCCGCGGCTCCGTGGTGGGTAGGCCCTGCATCGCGCTCCAGAGGTTCCAGGTCGTCGGCGGCCGCCCTGGCGTGGTGTGGGCAGACCGCGGGCTGAAAATTAGGGCCCTGCTCTCGGCGACCGGGGTTCCAGCTGTACCTGGCGGCAGGGCGTCCCGCGCCGACCACTCGCCGCCCGCCCCCGCGCTCGGTAGTCTGCAGAGGGCGCGCAAAACAAAGCAAAGAGGACCGCCTGCGAGTCATAAAGACCTCCGCTGAGCGCAATCTCGCTGTGGAGGCTCGGCCGCCTCGGCGCCTGCGGTGGGTAGACGGCGGCACCCTGTGCAGCACCGAAATGTCGGGTGGTATAGTTCTTGCCGCACCGGAGCACGGTCCTGCCGCCATCGTGGACCTCCCCTGCGCGACGTTGCTGTCGCGTGGCGCCCGCGCGCCCTGCGACCTGCGCTGCCTGACCACCGCGCGGGGGCTTCCAGGACGCCCAGCCCGCACCTGGCCGAACGGCACGCTCAGCCTCCTGCATTCGCTCCGGCGACAGTTGACTCCTGTAAAATCAAGTATTCCGCCCCGGCCCGGCGCTACTCCCATGGTGCCCCATACCTGTACAGGACCACCCCAGCCTGGAACGTTGACATCGACCACCCCCACAGCGACGATCACTCAACACGTTCCCACACACCCGCCTCAGCCTCCCCGCGACCAAGCGTGCGCCCGGCCCGACCGTGCCTCAAGGTCATGGCCGCCCACGCCCTCGCCGGGCCAGGGCCGGCGCGTCGCGGCCGCCAGACACGGCGTGTGGGACGCAGGGCAGGGTCATGCCGGCACACTGCACCTGCAAACACTCTGGACGGACTCCCCCGGGTGACCGACGGTCACCCCAAACCTTTCGTTGCAGAGGGCGGGGGCGCCCCCCGTCTCTCCATGTCTCTCGCTACGGCCCTTGCGTTGGGTTGGGTTGGGGAGTGGCTGCGATTCCTCCTCGCCTCGCGCTGGGTCGGCCTCCGCGTCCGGGGGAGCTGCTGCGACGGTGTTCCTCTCGGTGAAGGGCTTGCAGTATCCTCAGGAGGTGAATGGTTGCACTACACACTTCCTAACTCTACCGGACGCCCCTTGCCGCGCGCCCACTGGCCCAGCGGCCCGGCCCGCCGGCACCGGGCGACGAGGCGAAAACAGCATTGGCGCACCCACAGTACTGGAGAGTTTTAGGAGGGCGCTCAGCGGTCTTGGAAATTCGGCCGGATTAGGCCCGGTGCTTCGCGGCTTTTATAACCAATCAGCAGCGGCGCGCACTCGTGCGCACAGTCGGCCAATCAGCGGGCCGCGTCCACGTGGGCAGGCCAGCGCAAACAGCGCTCTGTGTGATTGCATCCACCACACACGTGCGAATCCGGGAATAGAACGCGGCGGTCGTCGGGGCTTTGGTCCGGTTTGCCTGCACGGTTGGCACGGCACGGCCCAGGTGATGGAGCGTGATGTATCTCGAAGCCCCTTTGGGGCAAGGCAGGGCTTTCTAAAGAAAAAAAGGAGATGAACGCGGAACCTCTAATCGATTTACCTCTTAACAATAAATTAGATGTATCTGTGTTGTAATGACACAAAACCTCTAAAGAGACAATTTACTTCTAAACGTTATTTACCTCTAAACGATCTACATCTAACCAAAAAAAGGCTACGAAGAAAATAAGGGCGTTGTAGAATCGCTTCAAAAGGATTTTGCTTCATCATCTCAGGGTCATACCACCATGTGCTTATACGAAGCATCTCCTCGTGGATTTTACAATGCACTTTCGTTTTCTTCGTATCACCAAGCGATACTTTTTTTCTTTTTTTTCTGTGCATGGCGCGCTTTCCAGCAGGATGGTCAACGCCAGATTGAAGCCGTGGGGGTGGATATATGTGGGTCGCCGGGGCGAAACGCGTTGCCATGGCGAGGCGGAATAAGCATCAGGGGGTGAAGCGCGCCGCGCCCCGCCCCGCCCCGCCGCGCCCCGCCCCGCCGCGCCCCGCCCCGCCGCGCCCCGCCCCGCCCCGCCGCGCCCCGCCCCGCCCCGCCGCGCCCCGCCCCGCCCCGCCGCGCCCCGCCCCGCCGCGCCCATGCCCCGCCCCGCCCCGCCGCGCCCCGCCCCGCCGCGCCCATGCCCCGCCGCGCCGCACCCCGCCGCGACTGTTGACCGGAAACGCTGCTCCAGCCCTGCTGCCGCTTGACTTGACTGAGCCGCATCGGCGCAAATTAGCGCGGAAGGTGCGCGGGTTTGAGCATCAAGTCCATCCAGCCCGCCAGGCAGGCAGCCAGGCAGGCAGCCAGGCAGCCCAGCTGGCATGAGCGCGGTAGCGTTACACTGGTTACAGGCGGCGAAGCCACCCCGCCGGCTCGTCGACCCAATGCGGCTCCTGTACTACAGTGGGCCAGAAGACCGGCGCAGGTGGCCGAAACTCTAGACGCGTTTTGAGCTGAGAGTCGTCACATGGGACTCGAACCGAACGTGTGACCAAATCAATGGTTTCCGATGGATTGCTCTCGGAACGAGGAATCCATCGGTATAGGGTCACTCGGTCGCTTCGAGTCTCATTTGGCGACTCTGAGCTCAAAACGCGTCTAGAGTTTTAGCCGCCTGCGCCGATCTTCTGGCCCACTGTGGTGTTCCCGGCCTCCTGGCTGCTCGCAAGCCTCCCGACAAGGGGAAATAACTCCAGCCAAATTTGTACACCAAAATTCATCACACATGTAAAATTCATTAAAATTCATCGAAATTCGACTAAAATTTATCGAAATTCAACTAAAATTTATCAAAATTCGACTGAAATTCGTCAAAATTTGACTGAAATTCATCGTAATTTTACTGAAATTCATCGAAATTCGCCTGAAATTCATTCGATTTGTACACCGAAATTCACAGTGATTTCCCCTTGCCTGCCGACATTGCTGGCGTCGAGCCGGATGTGCAGCACACCGCCGCCATCGTCCGGCTGCCCGCGGCGGCAGAGACGGATGGCGTTGGAACCGCACAAGACACGCCGTCGCACCCCGTCGCGTGTTGACTCACGCACAACGCAATCATTCATAATTACTCTCATCACTCACGGAAGGCGGTGCGTGTGGCGCAAAGCCGTCGACGAGCACACCCAGAAAAATGATTTCTTGAATCAAGTAAAATATTTTTCTTGATTGAAAATACTTGCTTCAAGCTAAACTGAGTGTCAGATCAATACTAATAGGCTTTGCATTCACTCAACTCTGACCTATCAAGAATATTTCTACTTCACTCAAAGCAGAAATTTACGTAGGCACACTCATGCAAAAAATTACCTGCATCAAGTAAATTTTAATTGGTTGAAGAAATCCGTTTTCTGGGTGCAGATCAGCCGTAAGGACAGGCAGACAGGCAGACAGACAGACAGACAGACAGACAGACAGACAGACAGACAATTCAATTCAATTCGTATTTATTGAGAAAAACTTGAACAAGGCACTTACAGATAGAAACATTAACATAGCAACCGTAAACTGCCTAAAAATGGAAAAAAATGACAACCCCTAAGCATGAATGCTTGTCAGGGGTGGATTACTGTCTATCTATCGTAACAAACAAAAAATCAAAACAAAAATCTTTTTCAACTTAAATTCCACCTTTCTTTTTCTTATTTAGAATTTTTTAATTATTTGCACTTAAAAAATATTGTTTTAATTTTAATTTCATGGCACTTTGACTATTGATATTTCTTAAATCTTCTTGCAACTTATTTAGTATCTTTGGCACAACAACCTTCGTCAGTCTATCACCATACTTATTCATACTTATCTTATATTGGAAGCTCTCATGACAGACAGACAGACAGACAGACAGACAGACAGACAGACCGACCGGTTGCCCGCCGGACGGACTTCATCAAAACGTCGCCGCCGACAAGTTTATACGGTAATGTCGAAAGGTGAGGAGACAGACTGACAAGTTGGAAAAGCGCTGGCCAAGAAATTGGCGTTCCCGATCGGCGCGTCGCCATCAAGGCGAGGGGGCAACCACTCGTGAAATCCTGTGTACACTTGAATGACCGAAATCTTGCCGAAATCTCGTGAAATCCCTCTGAAATCTGGCGAAATCTTGCGAAATCCCACTAAAATCTTGTGAAATCTTGCGAAATCCCACTAAAATCTCGCGAAATCTTGCTTAATTTTGGCGCGAAATCCTGCGAAATCGTGCGAAATCTCGCGAAATCCCTAGCTATGAAGAATCCTGTGTACAAAAAAATTGCAAGTGGTTGCCCCCTCGCATCAAGGCGTAGCCGCGTGGCCCAGCTGCGCAGCCAGGGCTGGCAGGCAGGCAGGCAGGCTGGCTGGCTGGCAGGCAGGAAGGCTGGCATCAGCACAAGGGGCTCAGGCCGCCCTCCTTCGGGACGGTGGGGACGGCGGTTAGCTTCTATCTGTGCCTGAGCTGATGTCATTATAAAATATCTTTATCTCAGCGTCCCCCTGCCAGGGCCTGCCAGCCTCAGACGGAAGGGGGAAGGGGGAAGTCGTTTCTTTCTGGCGGCGATGTGACGTGTTGCGGGACGAGATCCGTGGTGACAGCGCCAGATCAGCGCGACGGCGTCCCTGGGGTGCTTGCCGCCGCCTCGCCGCCGCTGTGACGTCCCTCCCCGTGGCGCCTGCCCGGCCGCGCCACGACGGCGTCGTTGTCGTCGTCGTCGGCGACGTGGTGGGCGTGGTGGACGCGTGGCTTACCCCGTGCGGCGCGGCGGCGCGCTGACGACAATGTTATGGAAACCAGGGCCTTGAGGGCCTCCTTCCGGGCGGCCGACACTTCAACCACCTCCCTGCTCGCCTTATCTTCTGCTTATCGTTTGTTTTTTTTTGTCGGCGTCCCCCGGCCTCCAGCGTGCTGCCCTGCCACGCTCGGCCGGTGGAGGGCGCGCGCCGCACAGTGGGCCAGAAGACCGGTGGAGGCGGTCAAAGTCCCGCGAACGGGTTTTGAGCTCCAGAGTCGCTAAATGGGACTCGAACCGAACGTGCGACGCCACCATCGGATTGCTCTCCGAACGAAGAGTCCGTTGGTGGGGTCGCACGTTCGGTTCGAGTCCCGTATCGCGGCTCTGGAGCTCAAAGCGCGACTAGAGTTTTGGCCGCCTGCGCCGGTCTTCCGGCCCACCGTGCGGCGCCGGGCCGTCGTAGTCGTAGACCTGCCACTTACCCCGTGGCGGATATAACCTATATATACCTATGGGGCGGCGGCCTCTCACAGGGAGAGACCAGCGGGCGGACGAGGCGTGCGCGTCATGCCGCGCGAGGGGGAGGGAAGGCCGAATGGTCGAACCGAAGAGCAGCGACGCCGGGCTGCTTTACTTTCCACGCCAAATTTACATCGGCGATCGCAAAGTTGCCCCCCGGAGTTAGTGCCTGGCAGGACGGGGGTACGTGCGCCGAGGATTCATGGTGGTCTTGAAGTGCAAAGCCCGCTACAAGCCGCCCTCCCTCCTCCCCCTGGGCCGCGGGAGCCGCAGGAGAGGCGGTTAACCTCTCTCTCTCTCTCTCTCTCTCTCTCTCTCTCTCTCTCTCTCTCTCTCTCTCTCTCTCTCTCTCTCTCTCTCTCTCTCTCTCTCTCTCTCTCTCTCTCTCTCTCTCTCTCTCTCTCTCTCTCTCTCTCTCTCTCTCTCTCTCTCGCTCTCCCTCTGGCCAGGGCCGCTGGCTGATGCTCCCAGAGAGGTCCGACCAATTTTTCAACACCTTTCAGCCTCGACTGATGGATGGTCCCAATTTCTTGACGCCCAGCTGAGGTGGGCCGGGAGTGGCTGGCTGCACCGCTGCTGCCGCTGTTTCGAGGTGCGGTGTGCCGCGCACGCGCGCCAAGGAAGGAAAGATTGCGGTCCCGTTTTCAAGCCGGGCTGCTGCTGGTGCTTGGGACTAGAATTTTTTTTTTTAATTTTTTTTTTTTCTTGACAGTTTCTCGCGTCCGTCCGCGGCTCTGCGGCCGCGGGACGGGCCTCTGCCCTGGCTGCTTCCGGTGCCCAGGAAGGGGCGGGGGAAGATAGGGGTCGGGGGGGGGGGGGGGGTCGGTCCCGCGAAACGTGCCTCGACCGTGCACGTACAGCAGGGTGCCCTTGTGGGCGTGCCGTGCAATTCGGGGGCCGCGGCGTGACCCCGCCTTGCCGTGCCGAGCACCGCTCCGCGTATTACCGCCCTGCTGCCGTGCGGCGCGCGGCCAGAAAAAAAAATTGCATCTACTCGGTTAGACGGAGGATGGAGGGGGGGGGGGTCTTGGTGCGCTGGCCGTTGCTGCTGCTGCAGGCAGGCAGGCAGGCCGCACGCCCCCCGCGGAATGGTTCAGGGAAGCCGAAAAAAGTACGGGTCCGTGACGCGAATTTATTTCGATTGCGACTCGCTTGCTGCCGCGCCTTTGGGCTCTCTTCCTTGTTCCTCCCCTCCTCTGTTCCTCCTCCTCCTCCTCCTCCTCCTCCTCGTCCTCCTCCTCTGCTTCTTCTTCTTCTTCTTCTTCTTCTTCTTCTTCTTCTTCTTCTTCTTCTTCTTCTCCTCGCTGGCCCTCTTTCACGTCCGGCTGCGCGCAGCTAGCAGAGGATCAT
>CM060091.1:2436038-2443538 GCA_030522485.1 Stenchaetothrips biformis | reverse complement strand
CTCTAGGTCACTCCTTCTTTCTCTCTACGAATATAATAATGTCGCCAGCTCCCTCTCCCCCTCTTCCTGCTCCAGGGTGTGCCCAGTCACAAAGTAAAAGAGGACGGCGGCTCATCACAGGGCTTCACCGCTTGGCTGGCTGGGGACTGTACAGACTTTATCGTCGTCCCGCGGAGGCGCCTGCTGTACCGGACTCCTTTATTACGCCCGACGGCAAAGGAGCGCGCCAATCGAAAAATGCGGCCACTTTTTATTTACATTTCAGAGGTCTTTTCATCGGCAAATGGCGTGCCAAGGCCCGTGTGGCACGACGGAGTTGCGGGAGGGAGTAGCATCGGCGGGTTGCCGACTGACTACCCACTAAAACCGAATCACCCGGAGTGCGGCCTGAAGGCGCATCCCCCCGCACAAGAGTCGTGTCTCTCCATTCCGAGCAGGCCGCCATTGTGGCGGGAAACACCGTCGGCGTCCTGGCGAACTTGTCACCTCCGTTCACGGCAGCATCTAGTGCGCCACATCAGCGGCACCGCCGACGCGGTGTCTGCGATGGCCGCGCGGAAGCGCCCGAAGCGGCAAGGAAGCGCAGGGCGTCGTGTTTGGCGCGCCCCGCCCCACCCCGCCCCACCCCGCCCCAGTAGCGAGGACCAACAGAACAACAATGGCCCCTTTATGCTGGCTTAACTTAGTTGCGCATGAAAGAGTCGTCGGTGCGAGGCGGCAAAGTCGCCCTGGGACTGGGTGGCCCGGGGCGGGATGGGGTGATGGGGGCGCGCCGCCGCCGCGTCGGACACTGTGCGTTCCGCGAGCCCTACCGACCTGCCCTGCTCAGCGCGGCCAATGTCAACAGGTTCACCAGGCGCGCATACAGGGGGGGGGGAAGGGGCTTTTGCCCCCCCCCAATAGCACCTAGATAGCCGCCTGAAAGGTAGGCAAAAAGTGCTACTTTGCCCCTGTAAGTAGGCAAACAGTGCTGCTTTGCCCCCCCCCCAAAGGCCGCCTCTGGATCCGCCTCTGAGGTTCACCAGCCGGCCAGGCCGGTGATGCCACCGTCTCCGCAGCGACCATGCAGCGACTGGCGTGCGCCTCGCTCCTTTCCTAATGGAGAAAAAGAAACCGAACGTAGTGTAGAAGGAGAAACAAGGGGGACAGTGCAGTCCGCACACACGGCGGTGTGCCGCGCGCCCGGCTGGACGCCCCGGCGGGGTGTAAATATGAGTGGGGCTCGTAAGTTATGGATGCCCCCCTGCCCCACCTCGCCCCGCCCGCTGGGCGTAACCAGGCGGTGTGCACGCTTTTGTAAGCACTCTGGGCCGGACCAGCCCGACCGACCAGCCCCCCGGTGCGGTTGCGCGGTCCCTCCTAACGCGTGGACGTTTTTACGGCCCCATCGCTATGGAGCGGCCGGCCCCGCCGACCGCGGCCTCGCAGTGAACGCCGTGTGTGTGCGTGCATTAACTGGGATGCAAGTGGATGCATCTGGATGTGCGCATGTG
Source organism: Stenchaetothrips biformis (assembly GCA_030522485.1). NCBI lineage: Eukaryota > Metazoa > Arthropoda > Insecta > Thysanoptera > Thripidae > Stenchaetothrips > Stenchaetothrips biformis. The sequence continues at coordinate 2,442,045 of CM060091.1, read as the reverse complement.
TGCAGTCACATTCAAGTGGGAGCTCTGTTTCTGTTTTAGTGTTTTGGGGGGGTTTGGTTTGTTTTTGTACGCGTTGTCCGCTTTTTTTGTGGTGTGTGTGTGTGTGTGTGTGGTTTTTTCGGACTGATACAAGTGCGCAGTTGGCGTGGCTTTTTGTGGCAAATGAGCTCACAGCGTTGCTAGAGCGGCGGGGATGGGCAGGGCTGCCTTGATGGAGATGATACGGGGGCAAAATGAAAATGGGCCGGACCGGGCGGGGCGGGGCGGGGCGGGGCTGGGTGCGGCGCAGGAAGGGTTAAAGGGTTCGCTGCGACCACTTTCACTCTACAAAGACCGCGAGCGCAGAATTACTGCCCATGATTTTCCCTTCCTCTTCCGGCTATATTTCTTTCTCTGTTCATTCATTATTATTTTTATTTTTTTTTGCCGATTTTCGTTTCATTTATTTATTTTTACTGCCGGTGGTCAAAGGTCGGCGCTGCACCTTTTGCTATTTTCAGAGGCATTGTGTGCCTCCTGGTTAGGCGGGGTCACCTTCCGGGTCGGGCCGTAAGAAGGTTAACCTCGCCGGCGGTGCGGGCTGGGCGGGTTGGGGCGGGGCGGGCTGCTCACTTCAAAAGCCGTTTTGCCCACCGCTCTCTCATTAACGTTGTGGCTGGCGTGGCTGCCTCCCGCGCGTGGTCGGCCGGTTCGAATCCGCCTCTGCCCTAATTTTTTCTTGATCACTTCAGTCATTTAATGTGCGCTGGCCGTACAACTGCCCTGTGGTGCGTGAGAGAGAGAGAGAGAGAGAGAGAGAGAGAGGGGGGGGGGGGTCCTCTGTGTGTGTGGCACTGGCCTGCTGCTGCTCGGTTTATATGCATACAAAACGGTATTAGGTTTGCATTAGCGACCGCGGCGTGCGACACGAGAGCAAATAATTTGGGTCGGCCGTTACCGAAAAAACAGGGGGGGAGAGAGAGAGAGAGAGAGAGAGAGAGAGAGAGAGAGAGAGAGAGAGAGAGAGAGAGAGAGAGAGAGAGAGGGAGAGAGAGAGAAGAGCGGACGCGCGTGCCCGCTTATATACTATGCGTGCGTGCGTGTGTTGTGTGTGCTGGTATGGTAACAAGCCGCGGGGGTACAGGCGTGTACCCGCCACTCCGTCAGCGTTCCAAGTGGATAGAAATAACGTGTTTGGCAGTTCGCTTTGATCGCAGCAATGGTGGGGCGGGGGGTGGGGGGCACGCCATTCCCCGAAGCCTTCGCTCTAGGCAAACGCCCTCCCCCCTCCCTGTCCGCTTGCCCCGGGTACTCGCGTACCTCATTTCATTGCGTAATTCAAGCACTAACAACCCGCTACGGTGATGCCGCGTCGCGGTGGCGGGGCGACGCGGGGCGACGACGACGGGTCTGGGGATTTGCCGCATGAGCGGCAACGAGAGAGAGAGAGAGAGAGAGAGAGAGAGAGAGAGAGAGAGAGAGAGAGAGAGAGAGAGAGAGAGAGAGAGAGGCACCGGGTCGCCTTTACGGCTGCGTTAACTCCCGCATCTCGGGGAAACGCGTTAAAATCTTTGAAACGCTTTGGCTTTACGGCGCAATCAGCTGGCCAGCCGGGTGTCTGGACCGGCCTAGTCCCCGCGCACCTACACGCACGCACGCACACACACAAGCGCGCTCTCTCTGTCTCTCTCTCTCTCTCTCTCTCTCTCTCTCTCTCTCTCTCTCTCTCTCTGTCTCTCTCTGTCTCTCTCTGTCTCTCTCTCACACACGCACACGCACGCACGCACGCACACTCTCACCTGCGCCCTCACACATCCACACACGCACAGCACCAAATCCTTTTCAGGCCACTTCCTGTCGCAGGGCCGTTCTTTTGTGGGCCACGCGGCGTAACACTTAGTGAGGCGTGCCAGGGGAGGACCGAGCGAGGACCGTGGAAGTGACCTCACCTTGAGGCCTTGAGGGTGACGCTCTGCGCGCCGCTGCGCGCGCCATGGCACAGTGGGCCAGTAGACCGGCGGCCCAAACTCGAGACGTGTTTTCAGCTGCAGAGTCGCTGAACAGGACTTGAACCGAACGTGTGACCCGTTCGGAGAGCAATCCAATAGTGGGCTCGAGTCCTGTTAGGCGACCCTGGCTAGACCTTAAGACGCATGTAGACGTATGGCCGCCTCCACCGGTCCTCGGGCCCACTGTGCGTCGGGGAGGCGTTAGAGGCGCTGGACCGCGGCGAAGAGCGAAGGCGAGCGAAGGGGTTGGCGGTGAAGGAAGGCGAGGAATTACGAGGTTGTACCACCCTTTATAGCCCATTAAACTAAAATTTAGGGCGGAAGCGTTTCTGTCTTTGATAACAAAAGGGGGGTCGAATGTGGAGAGGGCTCAGCACTCACAGCAGGCCTCGCGAAGAGGGGCCGGGCGGGGCGCGAGAGTTTTGGTCCGCTGGCTTCCTGACCACCACACCGTCCGGCCGCGTCCTCTTCTTTTTCTATTTTTTTTCTCCCGTCCGCCGCGCGGCGCCACGAGCAGCTTCAGCGCCGTCAGCGGGCGGAAAGCGCAACTTTCTTGGTTCGAGTTGGCCCTGCCACCCCGCCGACAGGACCTCCGTGGCATAGTAGGCCAGAAGACCGGAAGAAGCGGTCAAAGTTCCGGACGGTTTTAATTTTTTTAAGCTCCAGAGTCGCTAAATGGGACTCAATCCCAACGTAGGACACCACTTATGGATTCCCTGTGCAGAGAGCAATCCGTTGGTGGGGTCACACGTTCGGCTCGAGTCCTGTTTAGCGACTCTAGACGCGTCCGGGGTTTTGGCCGCCCACTGTCCAGCCCTCCAGTGGCGCGTCGCGGTGACCGCTAATCATGCGGTGTATCACATCGCAGGCCGCGCAGGCCCTTGTCGGGTAATCGCAGCTATCGCAGCGAGCGACGCGGGTCATGGAGGCAAACAGGGTACACACTAAATCTCATGTACAATTTTGTACGAGACATCACAGTTTTTTGTGCAGATGAACTTTTCGTCCATTTTTTGTACGAAAATCTGCACAAATTTCCCCGTTTTTGTACAAAATATCGTACAAAATTGTACGAAAAGTTCATCTGCACAAAAAACTGTGACGTCTCGTACAAAATTTGTACAAAAACGTTTAGGGTGTACGGTATGTGTCTGGGTGCGAGCGGGCTGCTGGCTTCCCGGAACAGCACGCCGGTCGGTCGCTTCTGGTCCTTCTGATCGCTCGCCCCGCACTCGGAAGGGTTGGTGGACTTTGGAGTGTTTGGAGTAGAGCCACTGGTACCTGCTGGTGCCCGGCTGGCTTGCCCGGCTTGTTGGCGGAGACCGCGGGGGCTCCCAGCTGAAGGCCGATTCCTTCGGACTGCACACGTTGTCCGTTCCAGCTGCGGCTCGGGACCGCCCAGAGCACAGTACAGTGGGACAGCGACGCCCCGCGCTGCGCTGGGCCCGGCTGGGCCGCTGGCGGGCAAGTCGAGATGGCCGGGGGATTGGAGTGAGAGAGTGAGAGCTAGGGTCGGACAGCCGGCGGGAGCAATATCGGCGAGCAATGGACCGAACAGGGAATCAGGTGTAATCCCCAACCACCTCGTTTGGGCTCCCCCCCCCCCTACCTCTCCTCTTCCTGCTCAGTTTCCCCCACCCCTTGGGCTGGAGTGGGGTCGGCCATACTGCTGTTTGCCTGCCCCGCCATCGGCCGCTCGCCCAAATTTTCTCCTTATTTCGTCCATTTTAATGGCTTTGCAATTCCCGAGCGAATGACCGCCGGCCCCATGTCAACGGGTGGGCCGTGCCATGGGGCCGACCAGTCGAGCCCCCAGGACCCCCAAAGTGGAGACCCTGCCGCCCCAATTAGGCCTTGTTGCCCACCAGGCGGCCGGCCGCGGTGGTGGCCCCAAAATGGAATCACAGGAAAGTTTTCAGGCCGTAACGGCCCAGCGGGCCGGTCGCGGGGACAAACCACTGACCTTGGATTTGAGCGGAAACCTTGCGCCAGCCACCAGCTTGCTCCCTTTTTTTTAGTGGTGGTGGTGGTGGTGGTGGTGGTGGTGGTGGTGGTGGTTGTTGTTGTTGTTGTTGTTGTTGTTGTTGTTGTTGTTGTTGTTGTTGTTGACGCGTCGGTCCCCACTTAACGATCCCGGGATTGAACCAGCCGAGGGGCGCTGCCGGCTGGGCCGTGGGGCCGAGCCCCGCCGTGCAAATAAGTATCGACGCGCCATATATTGGCGGCTGATAGTGCCGCGGAAGCCACCCAATATCCGGCGGGGGAGGCTGCGCTAGGCTGCGCGGCCCCGCGGAGGGGGTAGTTGACGGCCCCTCCAGATTGTGCCGCCGTGCCCGCGGGCAGGTGCCCCGCCCCGCCGGCCCCGCCGGCCCCGCCGTGCCCATTCCAGGCCGTCCCCAAGGCTGCCGACGAGGCGTTAAAATGGGGCCACCGCTCCCGCCGGCCCCGGCCCCCCGCCACTGCGACGAGCGAGGTCTGGACGTGTTTATTCCGGGTGGCCTTCCCCGGCCTTCCCCAGCCTTCCCGCTTTCCTGGCCTGCCCGGTCTTCCCCAGCAACCTCCCGCGCCATGGCTTCGCTATCTTCGTGAAAATGGCCGCGTTTCCACAGTGGGCCAGAAGACGCGTTTTGAAATTCAGTGTCGGAAAACAGGACCCGAGCTGAACGTGTGACCCCACCAATGGATTGCTCTCCGAACGAGGAATCCATTGTTGGGGTTACACGTTCAATTCGAAGCCCATTTAGCGACTCTGAATTTTAAAACAGGCCTAGTGTTTTGGCCGCCTACGCCAGTCTTCTGGCCCATTGTGCGCTCCCGGCCTTGTTTGGCACGCTAACTGACCCCGAAATGGCCCGTGTTCCGCCGGCGCAGGCCGTTCCGGGTGTTCCGACATGGCAGCGGCGGCGGCGGCGGCGGCCCGGTCGGTGCTGAGCCGCGGAGGGTACTGGCGCGGTCCCCCGCCAGCCAGCACCCCACCGCGCGGCGTGCGCGGTTCCAGTGGAATTTGATATCCGCGGCCTGGCCGGGGCTGCGGGGCGGGGTGGCAGGGCGCAGGGCAGCCCCCTGCCTCGGTGCAGACCACACCGCGGTTCTAACGGAGTGTCTCTCTTGTTCCAGGCAACTGCTGGCGCCCAACCTCATCCAAAAGCACTTCCTTCCAAACGGCGCGGAACAAACGACCAAACAGGTAAACATCGATCCACGTGAACCCCCCAGCCCGGGGCCCCGGGTCACTTCGGACCCTGCCTCGCCGGCGACGTCCTTTGCGGCGGCGGCGTCGCGACGCCCGGGCACCTGGCCTGCGCGTCTGCCTACACTGCCGACGCGACGGCGTCGCTCTGCGCCGGTATTCTGGCCCACTGTGCGTCGTCGACCAGGGCCGGCCACTTTGGTGCCATCGGAACGGATCCGCCGACGACGCGATCGACGGCCAGCTCGACGCGCCGCCGCGCTGCGTGTTTCCCCTTCCGGTCGCAGAGGGCGCCAGCATCGCCCGCCGCGCTGATGGATGGAGGCGCCGCACTGTGTGTGGCGGCGCATGGTGGCGCCCACTGTGTCTGGCGGCGCATGGTGGCGCCCAAGGAGCACGCGTGAATTATTTATGGTGTCCTGAAGTCCGAACAGTGCTTCTTCGGTCGCTCCGTCCTCTCGCACGCTTGTCGCCGGACGAGCCATGAGCGCGAGAGAGGCAGAGCGGCTGGAGCGCTGTGACGGACTCCGAGGGAGGGATCGGTTGCGCGCTGCGCAGAGTTTTCAACTTGCTGCGCGGGTGCCGCTCAGGAATACGCTACAAAATAATGGCGGAAAAGCGGCCTTTTGTTGCATGCCAGATTATTTTTTTTTCCTTACTTTGCATGTGCTAATTTTGCATAGTACTGGCCGGCGCCCGCGGCGTGGCTGGCGTGGCTGGCGGGGCGGCGCGGGGCGGCGCGGGGCGGCGCGGGGCGGCGCGGGGCGGCGCGGGGCGGCGCGGGGCGGCGCGGGGCGGCGCGGGGTGGAGCCCACTCAGTTTCTTGCGG